>CAUYLG010063463.1:0-67245 GCA_963573385.1 Cacajao melanocephalus
GGCTCCTCCGCCGGGAATCTCCTAGTCTGTGGGCAACAAAAATTCGTCTGAAAGTGCGGCGTCCACTCGCTCTCTGCGCTTTCACTGGGAGCTACAATCCTGAGCTGTTGTTAATCGGCCATCTTGGATCTCTCCCCCTGATGTTTTCTTTTTATGTGTTTTACTTTTTTTTCTTGCCGTTGTGGATGCAGTGTTTTCTTGCTATTATCTCTTCTAACTGGTTTTTACTAGGAGAAGTGAAAGCCATGGAATTTTGTTTATCTTAGAACTAGCTGTTTTGCTGAATTCTTGTTGTATTCCAGCCAAGAGTTCTTAATTTGATTCTCATAAATTTTTATAGGTGTGTTATATCACTTGCAAATGAAAATAATTTTTTCCTCCAATTCTGTTATTTATGTTTTGTATTTTATAGTGTTAGTCCGAACTTCTAGAAGAGTACTAAGTGATGTAGCAGTATAAGGCATCCTTGATTGGCTTTCTGTTTTAATGAAAATATCACTACTGTTTTATCACTATCTGTTTTTGGTTTTAGGAATACATGTTTTTTACTAGGTGTTGAATTTTTTTTTAAGTTGATTATCAAATGGTTGATTTTGAATAACTTGAGAATGAAGACTGTTGCTTGTTTACTCATTCAACAACTTATGCATATTTCAAAATCTAGGCAAGAGATGATAGTGTCTCTATCTCAGTGGATCAAAGTGACAACAGTCAAAGTGCAGAGACATTGTTGGATTATGCATTTTGCCACCAGGGTTTCTTGAATGTGGGCAGATATGACAGAGAGGAGTCCTGGTAACTTAAACGAGTTTGGCCTGAAAAGTAGGAAGGATGGAGCTACCATCCGGTGAGGTGGGGAAGGCTATGGATAGAGCAGACTTGAGGGAGATCAGGAGTCCCTTTTGAATGTTTTTAATTTGAGATGTCTTTTAGACATCCAAGTGGAGATACTAAATAAGAAGTGAGCTATATGAGCCTGGCATTCAGTACCAAAGTCTGAGCAAAATATATAAGTTTGAGAATCTTTGGCATCTGCTAGTTTTTGAAGCCATGAGACTATCTGAAGTCACTAGGAGAATGAGTATAAATGAGAAAAGAAGAGAGAGAACCAGCAAAGGAGGCCGAAAAGAATCAGCCAGTGAGGTAGAAGGAACATTAATTATCCTGAATGCCAAGTAAAAGTCATGTATTAAGCATGTGTCAAATGATGCTGGTATGTCAGATAGCATAAGGGCTGAGAATGGGCCAGTGAATTTAGGAATGTAGAAGACCACTGACAAAATGAGTTTCAGTGGATTGGAAGAGTGAGCTTCAACCCAGCAGTTCCCCCCTTAGGTATGTATACCCTAGAGACATGTTCTGTGCAGCACTTATGTAAAGGTGAGAGAAATTAACCCAAAATTCCATGAACAGGAGAATGAACAAATAAATTGATGAATACTCATTAAGAAAAACCCATGAGAGAGGTAATAGTAACAGGAAGGTAAGAATTGGAGATGGTGAGTGTGGACAACTCTTTTGAGGAGTTTTGGCGCAAGGGGAATAAATAGGAATATAGCTGGCAGGGACTATGCCAGCATCAGGGTATGAGGAAGATGACTTTAAGGTTGACAGCCACCATGAAAGATTGCAGAATCTCGTAAACTGATGAGATCCAAAGCTGGGAGTTTTAGGAGGAAGGAAGGAGAATGGTCTGAAAGCAGCACTGTGGAGCACGGAGGATCCTCCCCCACTTTTAGGCTCACAGATGTGAGACCAGTGGAGACAGAAGACACATCCATCTCTTGAGGACTGCAGCAGAAGCAGGGTCTTCAGGGAGAGCCAGGTGTCTCCTAGTGTAGGAGGGTGAAAGACATATAAAGGAACAGATTGAGGAGTGAGGGGGTTTGCGGATGAGAGGCCAAGTATTCCAGAGGGCACAAAGCAAAGGTTTCAGAAGATGGGTGGTGATGAAAAAAGAGATAGGCGAGGAGGTGTACTGAGTGAGCATTATTTGGGGGTGACTGAGATACACAGAGATAAGGAGCATCATGAGAATTGGTCCAGTTGATTGGGAAGAGAGTGAGGATTGAGTTTCCATGTCTGCCCATTCCCTCTGGAGATGTGGGATAAAAGACCTAAAGAAGATGAGGTGGTTCCAGTGCACTACCTCGTTCAGCCTGACCCTTTTCAGGGGAGGGGCTCTCCTACCTGTGGGTTTGAGCTCAGACTCAACACTTGAGAATGGATTGAGGACTTGCGGGGAAATTGGGTGTGACATTAACTCTGGGCTTTAACCTCCATGGTCAGATGTGCATTTCAGAAAGCACTCTGGCTGCAGAGTGGAACACTTCACAGTTGTAAGCACAGAGGCAAACAGGATAGGAGATGTAATCACGGGGAGATGAGAGGACTCACTGCAAAATGGAGAGAAGTGGGCAGATGTGGGAAACATTTAGGAGGTAAAATTGTTTCTGATTGGAAGCAGATTCAATGTTTTTGTGGAAAATGGGAATTTAGGATCATACTGGAATTTCTTGATTTTTGCGACAAGGGGAGGATGTAATCCCTAACACAAGACTTGGCCCAGAATTTGGCATGTAGTAAGCACATTTGTGAAATAAATGAAAGAATGAATAAATGATGCTGTGCTTACTTTTATATATAATACTTCAGGAAACTAACCTCAGCTAAAGTTACCCTGTGTGACAGGATGTAGAACCAAAAGGTTCCTGGCAACTCTGGCTGCAAGTAATGAGATCTGCTTGGCAGAATTCTTGAGCTTGCTGTAAGGAGAGTACATGGGAAGCGATGATAGCCAGGAGTCACCACTGTTTGTCAGCAAGCGCAAGAGGTCTCACTTACGTGGGGGTTCCTTTCACATTTTAAATGGTTCTGTAGATATTAAAAAGTATTATTTGCAAATAATTCCAAGTTTATAAAAAAGTTGCAAAAAATAAAATATTACAAAGAACATACTCATTTACTGTTACCTAGAGTCACTTATGATTAACATTTTACTTGACTTCCTTTGTTATTTGTGCTTTTTTCTCTCCTTACACACACAGGTGATTCTTTTTAGAACAGCCTGAGAGTAAGTTACAAATGTCATAGACTATAAATATGTATGTGTATAATTCCTAAGAATAGGGATATTCTGATGTAACCATGGTGTAGTTAACAACTTAATAAATTAATAATGATATAATACGTTTACCATCTAGCTTCCATATTCCAATTTTGTTGGTTGACCTAATAATGTCCTTTTCAGCATTTCCCCCCACAGTATAGAATTTAGATAACTTCCTTTAATCTGGAACACTTTCATAGCATTTTGTTATCTTTTATAACATTGACATTTTAAAAGAATACAGTTATACCCCACTTTTAAAACAGAGTTTCTTATTTCATGTTTTTCAGCTGTTTCCTTGTGATTAGACTAAGGTTATACATTCCTAGCTGTACAGTTGCATTGGTGAAATAGTGTCCTTCTTAGGTGTCCCATCTGGAGGCACATGGTGACCACCTGTACCTCACTGGCTCTTAAGTTTGATCACTCATCACAGTGTTGCCTGATTTCTCTGCTGTATGATTCCTGCTTCTCTCTCGCAACTAATAAGTAGTCTGTGGGGAGATGCTTTAAATCAATGCAAATTCCCAATTCCTCTTTAAAATTCTCTGTAAATTTAGCATTCATTGAGGATTCTTGCCTGATCCAATCTTCAACTAAGATGGTTGCAAAATGCTGATTTTTCTAGCTTTCTACTCCCTCTACATTTAAGAGTCAGCCCTCGGCATTCTACTGAAGCAAGAGCCCTGCCTTCTCTCCCTTTTACTTATCTATTGTCAGTACTTATTAGCTCCTGTTTTTTCAGTGGTTTAAAATCCATTACTATCCCTTTTTATTTTTACTACTTTCAACATTTATTATAGATTAAAGGGTCCATGTGCAGGTTTGTTACGTGGGCATATTGTGTGATATTGAGGCTTGGGGTGCTAATGATCCCATCACCCAGGAAGTGAGCATAGTACCCAACAGGTGGTTCTTCGGCGCATGCCTTCCCCATCCGGTAGTCCCCAGTGTCTGTTATTTCCATCTTCGTGTTCATGTGTATTCAATGTTTAGTTCTCACTTATAAGTGAGAACACCTGGTATTTGGTTTTATGTTCTTGCATTAGTTTGCGTAGGTACCTAACTATTTTGCTGTTCAGATTTGGCCAATGGGATTCCCTTCGATCTGACTCCTCTGCCTTTTGGATCTGCCCCTATTGTTTTGGGGCTAATATCTTCTTTTTTTTAGTGTAGTATATTCAGATGCATGTTGTATCAGCCCTGCCCCTACCCTGATGTCAGCCATTTTTCCAAGGAGTTCTGGTTCCTTTTTCAGGGAAATGGTCTAGATTTGGGTGCTAGGTGTGGTCATTAGTACTAGGGTGACTTTGCTTCTTGGCCTTTTCAGGGAAGAGCTAGGGACTATATACCTGCATACACACACACATAAATCCTAACACACATAGATACAAATAGAAATACATGTACACATAAACATACACATATTGATACATAGACTTAGGAATCATGAGTTCACAGCATACCTCCAGTTCCTGTCCCACAGGGTTCTTCCTTACCCTCCCTCATTTTATATTTGTATGTCCTTTCTTTGTCCATGAGAATTTTGGCTTCCAACAAAAGCCACACATTTACCCATTTGCTCAATTCTGTAATACATATCATGTAGTTTCAGAATTGCTTTGGTCAGACCACTAAAATGGACAATTATTTGCTGTTCTTTCATCCACATGTACCAGTTCACCAAGACAGAGATTGGTCCTCCTTTCTTCCCTCCTTCTCATCATTCAGGTCTTCCTTTATTCCTGTGCTTATGTATTCATTTGAAATCTACTTAGGTTTATTGTTTTAGGTTGTATTCCATTTTAGCTCCCTCTCCTTCACATTCTTTAATTACATATTTTTAATATGTAGAAGGTTAACTTGCTTTCAAAAATCAAAAGTACTCAAAAACTCAGAGAATTATCACCAGCTCCCACATTCCTTCCATCCTGTTCTGCCATGTTTCCTTGTAGGTAACCAATGTTAGTGTTTTCTAGTTCATCCTCCCTGTGTTTCTTTTTGTAAAGATAAGCATTTTATTTTCCTTCTTATTTTCATTCTTTCTTTCCTAAAAGGTAGCATACTGTATTGGCTTTTGTGCTGTGTTGGGTTTTTTTCCCCCATTAGTAATATCTCCTAGAAATCTTTCTACATTAGTTCGTTGAGAGCTTTCTCATTCTTTTGTACATAGCCCTCTATCAAATGTATGTACCATAATTTATTCAACCAATGTCTTATGCTTGAATATTTAGGAAAAGTTTTCAGTGTTTTACAGTTACACATTTTTCTTCATTCAGTCATTTTGTGCATACGTGTTCTTGGAGGGATGTCTGTGGGTTAAAGTCCCAGTGATGGAATTGCTTGCTCACAGAGTAAATGCTTATATAGTTTTGTTTGGTATTGCCATATGCCCCCACTTCACTCATAGTTGTACCATTTTTTGTCTCCAACTACAATGTATAGGAGTCTTGGAACTATAGATTTAATATTTTCCCCAACTATTCTTAAGTGTGTCTGTTAGTAATAATTGGGTTCTGACGCCACATGACAGTTTGGAGTCTTTCACATTCAGTGATGGACTATTAGACGTGATTGAATAAATGTTTTAAGTCCAGGTCTCTCGCTTACTAACTATGGGCAGTTCACTGAGCAACATTTAACCTACATTTCGTTATCTGTAAAGTGAGGGTGATAATATCTGTTTTGAAGCTGCTATGAGGTTGCAAGCACTCAATGCAAAGTTGGACATGTAATGGGCACCCAGTCCATGTCTGTGCGTTGGAACTGCCTTTGCCTTGTGCCACTTGGAACTATTGCAGTCTTGCACAGGGAAGGACCATGGAATCACCTAATTGTCGGCCACTGAATAGCTTATGTTGGCTGGAAGGGAAGCCCAGGTCTCTCAAGCCCATGTCTTTTCCTTTGCTTCCCTTGCTGGTGTGTTTTGCTGACTTTGTCATAATTAAAACACATAGGCCACTTGTTTAGAAGTAGTGAAAATTCTCCTATAAAAAATTTGAGTATCAGTAGATCTTACTAGTTAGACCTACATTTTAACAAGATTAATAATGTTTATTAGACTTTTTAAAAACACTAAGATTGGGAATAAAAGTTATTAAAACAAAAATTAAATCCGTCTGCAAGTATATGAGAAATATTGACTTTTTAGGAATACTACAAAACAGATGAGAAGGTAGAATAAAAACTATCCCAGAAAAATCCATTTGGACTTCTATGTGTGTGTCTGTGAATTCCTTCAAATAATAAGAATGAGCTCAACAGGATAGTTTTCAAAGTTTACTGAAATATGATGTAAATATTTTCCATGTTCTGGCTCATATTCTCTGTTTTGGAATTTTTGGAGGAAAGAGGAGAAGCAGTGTAATCTGACACATCCTATTCAATTCTAATCCTTATGCTTCTATGAGCTAGAGTTATATATAATTATTGATCAAGCAATCAATGTATTCATCTGTAAAATGGGTAAGATGGTTTTCACATTTAGCATATATGTTGAAGTATAACCCACATAGCTGACGAGTACTAGAATATTTTGCTGTTTTTGTTCTTACAAAACAGCAAATATGTGAAATATACATGCAGAAGTGGAAATTAATTTTATTCTTCAAGTGCTGTGCTGAAATGCACAGTGATTTTTCAATTAAAGCCATATTACATGTATTTCAAATTTTTAAAATGTGTGTATGTGTGTGTAGAGGGGTATTTATGTATAGTGCAATATTTTTTAAGCTGGAGTACTTACCTTATACTTCCCTGAAAGCAAGTTCTTTGCTCAAATAAATTAGGAGAACAACCCACAACTTGACCAGCTCTTGGAGGTTCCTGGTTCACATTAAAGGTCTGAGTGTTCAGCCCAGTGTTTCCCATACTTACCTGAGCAAAGAGCCCTTTTGTGCCAATATCACAAGACCCTTGTGTTATAAGAAACACTTTTTGGGGAGCATTGTGTAAAGCTTGAATGAATAAGATCATGTTTTATTCAGTGTCTTAAAATTTCCTTCTGACTTCCTTTTCCAAGTAATGACAAAATTGGTGAATTTTGTTGCAGGACTCACCCTGAATTCATTAGTCAGGTTTGAACTCAGGATGCCTAGCATAAAGAGCATGAAAAATATGAGGAAAGCCATTAAAACATTATGCCCAGGATATCATATATACTAATATAGTTTAAATTTTAAAACTGCAGTCATTCAGTTTAACCATTTAAAAAGATAAAATTTTTCAAAAGACTTAAGATTTTGTAAGCTTTCTTTGGTATCCATTTCCAGTTGGAGAATCCGGTTTTCACTTCGACTACTTGCCTTCATTTGCATGATCAGTAATTAAGAAGAAAGTTATTTTAGTCATTTGCTACCAGCCGTCTGACTATTTTTGTTTTTCTTCCTAGAACCTAGAGTAAGTTAATGATTGCTGAGTTAATGTAAATCTTGTGTGGATTGGATAGAAAAAAACAAAAATTTCATAGTACTTTATTTACACTTGTGATCTTCACACTCCTTTTTAACCTCTCTCCCACCTCTTTGGAATGTCGGTAGGAAACCTCTCTGTTGTAGACTTTCAGGTATTAATATAATGATTGCATTTTACTATTTTTAGAAGTACTCATCTCTTTTGTTCTTCAGTGATGACGTACACCGTGTATCTTGGGTTACTTCTACTGTGACCTTTGATGTGAGCCGGGTATATAATGGGATTGAGAAAGGTATTCATACCCATAATTTTAGGGAGCCTGGGGAAGGCAGACTGTCCAGTTGCAGCTGTTTCCCAAAACAAAAACAGGGAGGAACCTGTGGAGTGCGGGATTGCATTCTTGTTTCAAGAATGTAGGCTTGGTGGAGGCAGTGAAATGAGACTAGGCCCAGGCAGAATAAGTGGGTGTGCCACTGGCAGTGTGAGCCCTTCAGTGATCCTGTCAGTAATCTCAGGACCCTTAGAAGAAGCTAGGCAAAAGTAGATTTCTTTCTTTAAGCTTGCTAAGAGAGACATAGCCAGCCAAAATGGGAAAAGAAACTGGGAAGACCAGAGGGAGTTAGGTTGGGAATTTGCTGATATAATACGGATCCTGAATTCTTACAAATGATGGAATTGGGGGGCTGAATCAGGTTTACCTAGAGACAGATGGGGCAGTAATATCCATGTGATATTGGACTTACAAGTGACTTAAGCTTGATTCATTTATGAGTTAAAAAGAAATAGATTCAGAGAATAGCTTTGCTTTGGTATGAAATGACCAAAGCTATAAAGGTGTTTTAGAAACTTTACAAAAAGCAAGTATTGGATTCTTTTATAAAGTATTTCAGCAGGAGATTGGAATGCACTTCTTTAATTAAGCAGCTGTTCATCTTTGTGTGAATGAGTGGAAATGTGCTAATTGGCCGTGTTTATCTGGAAAAGGTTTGGTAAGTGAGAGAGTGGTGGAAAGAGATATTTGAAATGCCATGCAATGGAATTCTTGCCAGCAGTTACTGTACATGGCAAAAGTACACAGAATTTATTCAGAATACCTGGCTCCTGTTTCCATTATGTTAACCCTCTTTTTAGTATTTGGATCATTCTGCCAATAACAGGATTAAAAAACAGGCAGCTTGTCCTAAAGCTCACTCTAAGTGGAGAATGAGTTCATACTTGTCATTTGTACTTAGCAGAAATAATAGGAAGCCAGTGGGGAGGTGCTTTTGATCCTTTAATATATTTGTACCCAAGGAAACTTGAGAAAAACCCAGTTTTGGTTGGATTTGAAATATCTTTTATCCTTTAAGTGATGGTAGTTTTTTTAAAAAAATTATTAAACATTAGGCATCCTGTGACCAGGTTTCTACTTGAAAAGTAAAAGGGTACAGTCATCTACCTGAAGAATAAAGCCGAAAACCAGACTAAGAAAAGTTTGAGATTTAGAGGAGACTTACGTTTTATTTTAAAATGGAATACTTCGTTTCTTTTTTACTTTTGGAAGTCTTGGGAAGTATGTAATAAATTTTGATATTTTTATTTAAGTACTTAAATCAATTATACCTTATTTTGGATGCTTTGGCTAAATATGTAAAAATGTCTATGTCACAGAGCAGTCATTCTCAACCGTCATTTCTGGTAGTTGGTAATTCTCAGTATGTCCGCCACACACAGTACTTCCATTGTTGAAAGGCATAGGGAAGGGAGGGTCCACGTACTGAGGAAGGAGGTAGTGGGGTAGGAGGTAAGCAGGGGCAGCCTAAGTCTTCTCTTTATCTTAACAATTTGTCTTGATAGAATGCAGTCGTAAACAGACCTTTAAATGAATAACTTGTACATTCTATTTTAGGATAATTCAGTGCCCTTAAAAACACTCACCCCTTACAGTAGTGATTGCTTCTGGGGAAGGGAATTGGGGATAGTGTTGGGAGGGAGATTGAGTTGTCATTGTATACTCACTTTGATAACTTTGGCATTTTTGCCATGTACATGTTATACAATCATGTGTCAATGACAGGGATGTGTTCTGAGAAACAGTCATTAGGCAATTTTGTCATGGTGTGTACATCATAGAATATTTTTACACAAACCTAGCTGGTCTAGCCTACTACATACTGTTGGTCAGGAAAATAATGAGATAAGCCACAGTCATTTTAGGAGATTTATTTGCCAAAGTTAAGGACACACCAGGGAGACAGGTCTGTGCCTTTATCCGAAGGTGATTTTGAGGGCTCCAAATTTAAAGGGTAAAGGGTGGAATGTTGAGAAACACACAGTTTTCATGTAAGAGAAGGGGTAGGGAAAAACAGTCATTCATGCCTTTGTCTGGCTCATTGAATCTACATTTTTGTTGTTGTTGTTCTTGTTGTTTTTACATAGGATGACAAAAGGGGGAGAGGCAAAATATGGAGAATCTGCATTTTACATTAGATAACGTAGACAAAATGGGGTAAGGAAACAGTCAGATACAATCGGGGGTGACTGTACCTGTAAAGATAAGCTATCAATTTGCATTGCCATGGTAAAGTTTTAACAGCTCACTAGGAATTTCCTTGTGGGAAAAATATGAGGGAGGTATGTAGCTTTTCATCTTGTAGCAGTCTTATTTAGGAACCAAAAGGGAGAGGCAGGTTTATGTGACCCAGTTCCCAGCTTGAATTTTCTCTTTGGCTAAACGAGTTTGGGGTCTCCAAATTTAATTTCCTTTCACAATACCTAGGCCATACAGTATAGCCTGTTGCTCCTAGGCTGTCAACCTGTACAGCATGTTACTGTACTGAATACCAAAGGCAAGTGGAACACTGTGGTATTTGTGTGTGTAAACATATCTAAACACAGAAAAAGCACAGTTAAAATGTGTTTTGTAATCTTAAGGAATCGCTGTTGTATATGCGATCCATCATTGACCAAAATGTGCTTGTACAACACATGACTGGATATTTAAAGGAAGGTAAAATAAAAACTAATTTTCTCTCTAAGGGCTCCTATCTTCTGACAAAAGCCTGGGCTTTTCCTCCCTGCCCCGAGGAACTTCTGTGATTTCCTGTGCGTCCCCTTTCCCAACCCCCTATCCTCTGCCACCAGTTTCTTTTTCTGTTAAGGAAAACACTTTGTGAATTCATTGACTTTTCTTCTTCATCTCTAATTGTATAACCCCTATTCCTTTCACAAAAGCCTCGGAAGATTTCTTACTGTGAAATGCAGTAACCTCCTTTCAAACATGATTTGACCTTTCTGGGTCACTTGAGAGTTGTACTCTCTCTTCCCAGCCTCTCTGACACTGTTTCCTGGTTTATTTTGACCTCTCTCACTCCACTTTCAGGAGTGACTTTGCAGTGATTCCACCTTCATCCATTCTGCACGCTCTCCCTGAGCAGTCTTGTTCACTCAGAAAGATCACCTGTGTGAGTAGATGTGGCCCCTCTCTGGCTCTGTGCACCTGCTTCCTTATTGGCCCACTAGGTGTCCCATGGGGACCTTGAAATCAGAATACCTCAACTGGAACTTACTGTCTGTTCCCTTGTCATTCAAATGCCTATTTTCTCCACTTGCTATATTTTAGTAACACCCAAGCCAGAAACCTGAAAATTATCCTAACTTTCTTCTTCCACCAGACAAGGTTTTGGAATTATAGCTATCCTTCCTGTAATGTGCGTATGTTGGCTTTGTTTCCATCACATCTCTTCATCTTACAAATCAGCTCTTACATTAGGGAAGCATCATTCAAGTTGGACTTGGGAGAAATTTTGCACATGTAAATGTTCTGTCCTTATTAAAAGTAGGAGACAAATAATTTCAACGATTGCTTTGCCCTGATTGTTTTGTGGTTTATGAGTCCGTAGAAACCTCATTTCAGAGGCATTTGCTGAATTTGAGACTTGAGTTTGGTTTGTAGCTTTGAAACTAAATTAGCAAGTATATAACTTCACAGAGCTTGTGGTTTATTATGTTAGCACTTATATTGTGTTTTGCTTAGTTTTCTATTCAGTTACTTAAAATATAAATAGTATTTTCTGCAAAATTAGAATTATAGGCAGATCTTATTTTATTGCACTTCACTTCATTGTGCTTTGCAGTTTTTTTTTTTTTTTAACAAATTGATTTGTGGCAACCTTGTCAAACAATGTATTGGCGGCATTTTTCCTACAGCTTGTGCTCACTTCATGTCACTGTGTCACATTTTGGTAATTCTTGCAATAGTATTTCAACCTTTTTCATTATTATTATATATGTGATGGTGATATAGGAGTTAAGAAGGAATTACTTAGGCAGATAGCAAGGGCATGGGAGTCCTTGGTACAGGTTTTCTTTTTAATGAGAAGCAGCCCCAAATCACTTTCTCACAAAGAGCAGCCTGCAAGCTAGGAGCTTGCACAGGTGAATGTCGGCAGGAACTAAGGACTAGACATTTTCAAAATGGCGGCTACATCTTCCCTTCTCTGCCAGCCACATGTACTACAAAGGAGCAGACAAGATGGCACAGATCAACTGGAAAGCCCATTTGCATAAGAAGATTAGGGTGGGGTGACCAGCCTTCCCCGTACACTATGTAGACATTGTACCCGATGGAACCAATCTGTGAGCCCAGTGTAAATCAGATACCACCTACCCCAGCCTGCCTATAAAATCTGCTGTAGTCCATGGCCTCCCTGCTTTTTTGGAGGTGTCTCTCTCTCTCAGGGAGCTGCTCTCCCTTTCTCCTTTCTTCTGTCTATTAAACTTTCCACCACTTAACTCACCCACATGTGTCAATGTCCTGAGTTCTTTCTCAGTGAGTGACATTGAACCCCAGGGTATATACCCCAGACAGTGTAGCCACTTCAGTATCTGTGATCAGTGTTCTTTGATGGCCCATGGACCACAGCAGATTTCATAGGCAGGCTGAAGAAGGTGGTGTCTGATTTACACTGGGCTCACAGATTGGTTCTATCAGGTATAATGTCTACATAGTGTATGGGGAAGGCTGGTCACCCACCCTAATCTTCTTAACGCAAATGGGCTTTCCAGTTGATCTGTGCCATCTTGTCTACTCCTTTGTAGTACATGTGGCAGAGAAGGGAAGATGTAGCCGCCATTTTGAAAATGTGTAGTCCTTAGTTCCTGCCGACATTCACCTGTGCAAGCTCCTAGCTTGCAGGCTGCTCTTTGTGAGAAAATGATTTGGTGCTGCTTTTCATTGATCTTTGATGTTACTATTGTAATTGATTTGGGGTGCCACAAACCGCATCTGTGTAAGATAGTGAACTTATTGATAAATGATACGTGTGTTCTGACTGCTTCGCAGACTGGCCATTCCATGTGTCTCTCCTTCTCCTTAGGCCTCCCTGTTTTACAAGACACAGCAATATTGAAATTAGCTCAGTTAATAACCCTACAATAGCCTCTAAGTGTTCAACTGAAAGGAATGGTTGTGCATCTGGGATTTGAAATCAAATGCTTGAAATGATTAAGCTTAGTGAGGAAGTCATCTTGAAGGCTGATGGAGGCTAAAAGCTAGGCCTCTTGGGCCAGTTAGCCAAGTTAAAAATGCAAAGAAAAAATTCTTGCAGGAAATTTGGAGAGCTACTCCAGTGAACACAAAAATAATACACAAAATGGTCCTATTGCTGAAAGGGAGAAAGTTTGAGTGGTCTGGATAGAAGATCCATCAAGCTACAGCATTTCTTTAAACCAAAGCCTCTAATCCAGAGCAAGGCTCTAATTGTCTTCAATTCTATGAAGTCTGAGTAAGATAGGGAAACTGCAGAATAAAAGTAGGAAGCTAGCAGAGGTTGGTTCATGAGGTTAAAGGACAGTAGTCATCTCCATAACATAAAAAGTATGAGGTGAAGCAGCAAGTGCTGATTTAGAAGCTGCAGCAAGTAATCCAGAAGATCCAGCTAAGATTATTGGTGAAAGTGGCTACACTAAACAACAGATTTTCAGTGGAGACAAAAACAGCCTTCTTCTATTGGAAGATCTTATCCAGGACTTTCATAGCTATAAGGAGAAGCCAATGCCTGCATTAAAGCTTCCAAGGACAGATCGACTGTCTTGTTAGGTGCTACTGCAGCTGGTGACTTGAAGTTGAAGCCAATATTTGTTTACCATTCAGAAAATTCTTGGGTCCATACAAATGATGCTAACTGTGCTCTGTACTCTACAAATAGAACAACAAAGCCTGGATGACAGCATATATGTTTACAGCATGGCTTAGTGAATATATATATATATATATATATATATATATGTGTGTGTGTGTGTGTATATATATATATATATATAAAATAAACATATATTTATATATTTTAAGACAGAGTCTCACTCTTGTCACCCACGTTGGAGTGCAGTGGCACAATCTCAGCTCACTGCAACCTTTGCCCCCTGGGTTCAACCATTCTCCTGTCTGAGCCTCCCAAGTAGCTGAGATTATAGGCGTGCACCACCATACCCAGCTAATTTTTGCATTTTTAGTAGAGACGAGGTTTCTCCGTATTGGCCAGACTGGCCTCGAACTCCTGACCTCAGGTGATCTGCCAGCCTCAGCCTCCTGAAGTGTTGGGATTACAGGCGTGAGCCACAGTGCCTGGCCGGCTTAGTTAAGGTATTAAACCCAATGCTGATATCTACTGCTCAGAAAAAAAGATTCCCTTCAAAATCATCCCATATCAACAATTCACCTAGTCACTCTAGAGCCCTCATGGAGATGTATGAGGAGATTAACGTTGTTTTCATGCCTATCGAAGTATCTGTTCTGCAACCCATGGATCAAGAGGTAACTTTGACTTTCAGATGTTATTAAAAAGTACATTTTGTATGCTATGGATGCAGTAGATAATGATTTTTCTAATGGATCTGGACAAAGCAAATTGAAAAACTGGAAAATATTCACCATTCTGGATGCTCTTAAGACAATTCATGATTTATGGCAGGTCAAATTATTCTGATTATCAGGAGTTTGAAAGAAGTTGATTTCTACCCTCATGATGACTTTGAGGTGTCCAAGACTTCAGTGAAGGAAGTAACTGCAGATGCGATAGAAATAGCAGGAAAACTAGAATTAGAAGTGAAGCCTGAAGGTATAACTTAATTGCTACAATCTCGTGATAAAACTTGAAGGAATAAAGATTTGCTTCTTATGAATGACCAAAAATGGTTTCTTGAGATGGAATCTACTTTTGGTGAAGATGCTGGGAACATTGTTAAAATGACAACAAAGGATTTAAAATGCTACACAAACTTAATTGAAAAAGCAGGGGCAGGGTTTGAGAATATTAACTCCCAAGTTTGAAAGAAGTTCTGCTGTGGGTCAAATGCTAGCAAATAGTATCACGTGTTACAGAGAAATCTTTCTTGAGTGGAAGAGAACATTAACACAGAACACTTCATTGTTGTCTCATTTTAAGAAATCGATATAGCCACTCTAACCTTTAGCAACTACCATCCTGGTCGGTTAGTGGCCATCAACATTGAGGCAATACCTTCCACCAGCAAAAAGATTGTGACTTTCTGAAGGCTCAGATGATTTTTACCATTTGTCAACAGTAAAGTATTTTTAAATTATAGTATATATGTTGTTTTTTAAGACATAATGCTGTTGTATACTTAATAGACTACAGTATAGTGTAAACCACTTTTACATGCACTAGGAAACAAAAATGTATGCAACTCACTTTATTGCAATATTCACTTTATTGCAGTAGTCTGGAACTGTACCCACAATATCTCCAAGGTGTGCTTGTATAGTTGTTCCTCAGCATCCATAGGGTATTGGTTTTGGAAACCTTCCTCCCAAATCTGAGGATGCCCAAGTTCCTTATGTAAATGGCGTGGTATTTGCGTATAATTTACTTACATCCACCCATATACTTTTAAGTCATCTCTAGATTACTTTTGATATCTAACATAATATAAATGCTGTGTAAATAGATGTTATGCTTTATTGCTTTTTAAATTTGTATTCTTATTTTTTTCTGAATATTTTTGATTCAAGTTTGATTAAATTTGCGTATGTGGAGCCTGTGGATATAGAGGGCTGATTTGTACTGTCATTGTTGCTTTGTTTCTTCCATATTAAATATAGAGAATCAAGTAACTACTGGATTAAAATAATAGTTAACATGTATTATACACCGATTATATGAAACATAACATATGTCATGTTGTTTAATTTGATTTACTCAATAACTTGATGCAGAATGGAGAAACTTGGCATCAGAGGTGTTATTTCATTTTCCCAGATTATGCTGCTGGGGTGGTCCCTCCTCCCAGTGGCTCTTCCTGAGATTCTTCAGTCATTGTTTTATGTGTGACTTCTTCATCCCTGAAAGTAATACACTTAAGGACTGGATTTATGGGCATCATCTTTTTATTGGGAGTTGATTTTCACGTGATCTGTGCTTTTCCTCTATTAGTGGCCATTTATGAGGGAGATTTTGTAGTATTTCACTGCCATCATCCAGACTACCTATAGTCATGGGATGATGTAAAAGTAGGTAATAAAGGTGCTTTAAGATTTAAATGGAATTTATAAAATATTAATTAATGAAAGGTGATTTTAATGCACCTCTCCAAAAACAATTACCAAGAGACAATTATTCTTGATGTGTTAACAATAATCTCTCGCTTGAATTTTTGTTACCTGAAGGGGGCTGTTATTTGAAGAATGCTATGGTCATTATTCATATTATCTCTCTTTCTTTGTCTCTTAGTGTAATGAAACCTCATTCTTTTTTGAAGCTCGAAGTAAAACTGCCTGCAAGCATCTCTGGAAGTGCAGTGTAGAACATCATACGTTTTTTAGGTAAATTGATAAAAAAATTTTGTTGTCTTAATAAATGAAAATGGCATTTATTTTTATAAAAAGATTTCTATCTACAAACAGAAATTTGGAATTGTTTCCCTTTTATTTTCTCAATTCCTAACTCTCTATTCATGTATGTGTACATATATGTATATATACACATATATTCATGTGTGTACATATATGTATATATGCACATAAGCACTTAAATACATAGATACAGATATATCTTTGACACTACAAGAAAGGATCGAGGTAATATTTTTTAGGTTTATGTAAAACATGCAGCCGTTGCTAGCACCTATGTAGTATTGGTGGAAATGGAGTATTCTGTGCATAATTAATTTGAAAAGCCTATCAGCCATCTAGGTAGAGATGTGATAAGGCAGTTGGGTATGCAGGGCTCACTGGAAAGACCAGAATTGATGATGGCACTTAAGTAGGTATTTACAGAAGCGGTTGGACAAGGTCACCAATGGAAACAATGGAGAGAGAAGCAGAACTCCAAGGATTGAGCTTGGTGGCCCTCCTGACATTAGAGGGCAGGATGAGCCAGTGTAGAGTATGAGAAGGAGCAGTCAGAAGAGTGTGTCGTATCCTGGGAAACGAGGAGAGAGAATGAGAATGTCTTGATGAATAAAGTGCCGGCAACTGCATGCCGTACTCCTGGGAGGTCAGGTTAGATGAAACTAGAGAACTGAGCTTCGGATTGTGGGGATACTTTTTTCTTTGTTTCACATCTTTATATTGTAAAGATAAAACAAAAATTTAGCTGATAATATTTAAGCTTTATATTTTGTTGTTTTTTAAATGGAAACAAAATTGAGTTATTCCCTGTTTCATCCTCATGGAGTATGAATAGCATGGTGCTGGAGAGGTATTCTTATAAGATGGCTGGGGTCCTTTATAAAGTTTGTATTGGGAGAGAGAGATGGCCCAGAATGCCTATGACATTGAGTCTTTATCTGATTTGCTTTTAAAAATTGATTAGAATGCCAGAAAATGACTCTAATTCACTGTCAAGAAAACTCAGCAAGTTTGGATCCATACGATATAAGCACCGGTACAGGTAAATGACATTTTTTTTCCTTGGGGGGATGTGTTTGTAAATAAATACTTAATTCAGCTGTCATACATGCTCAGTGAAGTTTTTGATTTTTTTTCTTTTTTCCTACAGTGCCAATGTGTTTTGTAAGCATAATAGTTGATTAAAACTTTTTCAACACACATAATTATCCAGATTTATTTATATTAAATGTCTGCATTAGCTATGTTGTGGGCTTTTAGATCATAGTGAAGTTTATTATCTTCAGAAATTTATTTTAATGCAGTTATCACTTATTTTTAAGTATGCATATTTTGTGATTATGAAACAATGTAGGTGTTCTGAATAGTAACTAATTGTGTTTTTAAGACATTCGGTTGATCCCTTATTTTAATACAATCTATACTTTTTATACTGTGCATCAAGCCATGTTTTTTTCTGCAGCATAAAGCCTGCATGTAGTAGTGCTAGCAATTGTATCTCAACTTTATTGAGCAGTTAGTAAGTGGTATGTACTGTGCTACATATTTTCCATTCATTGCTTCATTTAATTGTCAATCTTCTGCAGTATTAGCCCCATTAATGTATGAGGACACTAAGGCTCAAAGAGGCCAAGTCCCTTTTCTAGGTAATCTAGCTAGGAAGCAGGGAAGTGGGATCCATTCCCTGGCGCTCTAACTGCAGAACTCATGCTTACGACCATTAGGCAGACTGTTAGCCTTTTGTGGAAAAAGCCTGATTGTCATGCAGCTACGCAAGTGCTTATGTCTTTTTCTAATACCAGCATTAAAAATGAGTGGGTTCTATATTTTGAGAAAGAATTTGTTTTGTTTCAATTCGTTCTGTTCATTGGAGAGAGCCTGTGATGTACAAGGCATGGCGTTGGGTACCCAGAGATAAAAAGAATCAGATCTACCCACTTCTGCCTTCAGAGAGCTCAAGTATTATTCAAACAGTGAGACAGGTCCCTAGGCCTTGTAAAACCCAAGCAGGGCGTGGAAATGCCACCTCGTGTCACAGAGATGGGACACTTTTGTCAGTTCCATTGGAGATAACACTGAATGAAATGCTTCGTTAGGAGGTACAAAAAAAGCCAAGGCAAGCAGTTTCAGGACAGTACTTCTCTGTGCTAGATTTTGATTCTTCTCTTTTATAATGCACTTTTTGGGTCTTGAATTTGAGACTAAAGCTAATAAAAGAGTAATGAATATTAAATGTTTGGTGCATTTATCTTTATTAGTTGAATATTTGTTCATTTCTTGACTAAAAATACTTCAGTGTTGTATTATGCATATTCTTGGAATTTACATGAAGGTATTCCTTGATATGTAAATGTTTAATGTTTAGGTATTCACTGTTCTTCTGTAGACAGTGATACAATTATGAAGAATTTAAGGAAGTATTATTTACGTTTATGTTGAGAAGAGCAGATAATAGTATTTGTACTGTTCTTTGAGTTGTGGCATAAAACATCACCAGGGTTATAGAAAGAATGTCTCCTTGTGACTGAAACGGAGCTGGTGAAAAGACATCTGTCTTAATGTTCATACTATTAAAATTGTAATTATCCTGTTTAACATATGCTGTGGTTGGCTTCCACAAATTTAGCCATACCTGATTTCTCAAATTTATTGAAATGCAAATGTTGTGGCTACTGGGAATTATTATTAGGAAGTTATTGGATTTTGCATATTAAATATCATTTCTTCCAAGGAGGTAATTAAAAGTAACCTTTTCAAAATTGGAGGCTATGCTAAATCTGTTCTAATTTTGTGGCTGATGTTAACTGTCTGGTAAGTCTTAATGAATCTTAAATCTACATGTCCTTATGTAGGAAACACTAACATTGCCCCATCCTTAGAAGAAAGATGATGCCCAGAGCTTAGGCAGGGATGGGTCTCTGATTGCTGGGGGGTCATTAGCACACAACACTGTTAATTGTTAAAAGAGGGCAAGCAACCAGACTTTAACCAGCACAATATGCCTGTCCCTTCCTTGAGACATTCCGGAGATATCCTGGAATGAAAGCAGAGCTCTGGAAACACATTCTCCTCCTTTCACCCTGCAGGCTTTTAAAGAATGTGGTACGAGGAACAGCCTAACAAGTGGCTGCAGTGTATGAATGCTGGTGTCTGGGTGTGTTTGTGTGTGTAATTGTGTATGTGTTCATAGTGGTGTGTTAGTGTCTTTGTGGTTGTGCACATATCCCTATATGTGATGGAGGAAGAGTGAGTTCTAGTCTTTACTTTTCTCTTGCATTTTAGAGCTCGCAAAATGCCCAGGAGAATTGGTGCTTTTTGGGAAAACTAGTGCTTACTTAAGAAGGGAAAAATCAGACGTTTTTTAATGATATGGGACAATTAAGATTAAAAATGAAATTTCTGAGGAAAGGCTGAGCTGAAATCTGACGTTGCAGTTCTTTTTTTGTTGTTGTTATTGTTTTATTACTAGAGACCAGTAATCTGAAATAGAAATTCTTTGATTAAACATTTTGTTATACATTGCTATCTTCTCTGAGCCCCTTACAAAGAAACCTTGCCTTTACCTGTTGTTAAGTTTGTGGAGTGCTCCTGGTTTTGATGAATTAATGAATTGTGTAGAATTTATACTCCAGAATTGAGAAGGAGGCCTTCAAAACCACCCTGGGACCTAGATCCTCCCTGTAGGACTTAACTCACAGGAGCTGTCATGAGATTTCACATTCTATGAAGCATGGAAGAGAGATCAGGTTCTCATGAGGACCTCCTTTGTGTCAGTTGCTTTCACATGTGCAGCTTTATTTAATCCACCCAATGACCTGCCAAAGAGGTAGGTTTCATATCCCACTTTATATAGATGAGAAATTGGAGTCCCCGAAAATAAAGTGATTAAAGTAACAGTCCCTAATTGGTAAGTGGCAAAGCTGGGATTTGAACCTGAGTGTTTCTACTCTTGTTCTTTTCCTTCTATCTCACTTAGAGGCTGAAGGGGCTGCTGGCAGTGCCACTCAGCATTCAGAGGGGTGTGTGTATGCCAGAGGCAGCAGGGAAGAATGGGTGATCACAGAAATAAAGCTCTGTCCTGTCGTAACAGAGAGCCACCAAACATGCATAGGGACTTTCATCATCTACACTGTAAATCACTATACTTGTCAATTACTTTCTGCTACAAGGAAATAGGCTGCTATACAATAATACTTCTGCTAGGAAATTGTAAGAATAAATAGAAATATATGTGAGGAAAATGAGGATGCAAGGATTTTTACGAATAACCTGCTGAAGACCACACAGCTAGGGAAAGGCAGAACTATGCTTTAAACAGGGCTTGCAACTTCAAACCCAACAGCTACATGTATGGTTTCTTCTCCCATGCCATCAAGCTATGCTATACTGACCAGCTGGAGGTCAGAAGGCTTGTTCTAGTGCTGGGTCCCGTACAGCCGGTGGCAGATCAGTTTACCCTCCTGGTCCTTAGTCTTATTAATCTTACAATATGATTTTCTCGTTTCTCCTTTGTTCCTGAGAGAGAAACCATGAGGAAAACTTGAATAATAAAAAAAAATCTCATTATAAAATGCCTTAGTGGTTCATATATTGGGTTCTATTTTTAGGGGGAATGTTTTTTCCTCTGTGAGATGAAGTGTACAGTGCCCAGGTCTTTCTGGTAACAGTGAGTCTGTAGAAAGTAGGCCTTATCGTCATGCTCCAGACCATTTATAATAATGAAAATTTTCACTTTATATGGATTTTTCGCTTTTTGGAAAATTTGTGTTACCCCATGTACTTTTTTTAAAAGAAGTTACATTTCAAGCAAAAGAAATGTCCTCCTAGAATTTAGTAACCACTACCTTAGTGAATATTGGGAGAGGTTTGTTCCTCTCCCTTCCTGAATTTCCATGAACTGTTACTGAACACGAAGTACCATTATGGCATCTTTATTTCTCTGGTAGCTGATACCATATGTCCCAACTTAGCCTGATGCAGAGTCATTTTTATGAGGGTTATAGGCATATTCATTCTTCATAAAGGTGGATGGGGTAGTGAGGAGGAGAAACTTTCACAGAAGCATGTGAAAGATGAATTTTAAGTCTGTTTAATCTGTTTTGGGGAAACATTCACCCATATTTATCCCGTAAATGTAAGATGAATAGGATTTAAGGCCATTAAAAGACTTTTTCCCCTCATAGATGGCTCTACTTGGGGTGAATCAAACTAGCCTTATAGAAATGCGTTTTTCCTGTGCCTGAAATGATGTTTTCCTGCGTGAAAGCCAGGATCATTCAGCAGCTCAAATTCAGCAGTCGTGGAATAAATTGTTAGTAAGACCGGTGTTCACTGAAATCCAGCAAACTAAAGCACATGATTCCTTGGGAAAATGACTTGAGAAGTTTGGCCCAACCCCAGGGAAAGCTGCCCTGGAATCCGTGTGGAATCTGTAGAGCAGCGGTGCTTTGCATGGGATTCTAGGCCTGCCTTCAGTCTTCCGGACACTTGATCTGGCACAGGCAAGGTGGGTACAGTAAATGGCTAATTGTGCCACGGCACAGTCCAGAATAAAACCATAGTGAGTCGTCCTGTGGGGGATGCCTTACAACCTGCCCTGTGAGTACAATATGGAGCTCATGTGGAATCATTGCCCTCCCGTAGTTTAGCTCAATTAATTTCTTTATTATTAAGTGACCTTAAAGACTGTCAGCAACCTTTATTTCTAGCCCATCGTTCTACTTAAATCTAACTCGTCCTTTAATAAATCCTTTCTTCCTGTTTCCTCCTCTGAAAGATCTTCCTTCTGTCTAATGTAAATCTCCTCCTAGAATTTAATAATTACTCCCTTGGTCAATATTGCAATGAGAATCAAAACCCCCTGTATAGTTATGACCAGTTGAGTCTGTGTGTTTTTTCTTCTCTCCGTACTTTGCAGATTTTCTGAATGACCTGTTGTTTGATTTTGTGGATGCATGGTTTTACCTTTGCTAATCAAAATGTTGCACTTTCAAGTGGCAGGACAGCTTTGCAAATGAGTCGAGATCTTTCTATTCAGCTTCCCCGGCCTGATCAGAATGTGACAAGAACTCGAAGCAAGACTTACCCTAAGCGAATAGCACAAACACAGCCAGCTGGTAAGTCATGGCGCCCCCAAGTTACCTATGTAACCTTGCATTTTCCTTTAGGCTGGTAGTATGAGATATACTCAGGTGATATCTATAACTGTACAGTCTTTTTATTGAAATTTTTAATATTAAAACTTTCTAATGTTGGAACTTTTAATTTGATCTTAGAAATGTTCAAGCAGTCAGTAATTCTTAAGGAGACAAATAGTCATCTTGAATCACCATGACCTGCTTAGTGACTATACTTTCTTTTTATTTTTTGAGATAGGATCTTGCTTTGTCACTAGGCTGGAGTACAGTGGCATGATTATAGCTCACTGCATCCTCGACCTCCTGGGCCCAAGTGATCTTCTAACCTCAGCCTCCCAGGTAGCTGGGACTGTAGGCACACACAACCATGCCCAGTTATTTTACTTTTTTTTAGTGGAGATATGGTCTCAGTATGTTGCCCAGGCTGGTCTCAAACTCTTGGGCTCAAGTGATCATCCCTCTTTAGCATCCCAGAGTGCTAGGATTATAGGCATGAGCCACCATGCCTGGCCCCATACTTTCTTTTTGAAGGATTTTTATTTTAAATAAAATCTTTATTGGGCACAATGACTCATGCCTGTAATGCCAGTGCTTTGGGAGGCTGAAGCAGGAGGATGGCTGGAACCCAGGAATTTAAGTTTGCAGTGAGCTATGATCATGTAGGTGCACTCCCGTCTGGGTGATAGACTGAGACCCTGTCTCTTAAACAAACAAAAACCCACAAAACAAAATGCTAAACTGAGTAATTTCTTAGTTTGATGTATCTGAGTTGAAAATGAGAAAACTCTTAGCAAGAGTCTTTAAAAAAAATACCATTTCTGAGCATGATGGTGAGGCTGCAGTCCTAGCTACTCAAGAGGCTAAGGCAGGAGGATTGCTTGAGCCTGGGAGTTTGAGTATAGCCTAAGCAACAAAATGAGACCCCATCTGTAAAAAATACAAGTAGAAATTAGGAGCACTATTGAGATAGCTTAATTTGAGCTTCATTTGTACAGAATCCAGTTGTTTTTTTTGTTATTATTAGTCTTCTATCATATAACAATATACATATAGAAAGTGTATAAGTAAAATATACTTATGGACATATACATATACGTTTACATATGTGTATACACACATGCAGAGTTAATCTGGCCAGCATCCCCAAAGTGCAACATGGGCATTTCTCTGATTAGCATTCTCACCATCTCCTCCCCTCAGTTAGAGGAAACTTCTGTTTGACTTTGCAATAATTTCATTCCTTTCTTTTCATTATAATTTGTCAGTGTTTCCTGAAAAAATTAGTTTATTTTGTCTGTTTTTAACATTATATAAATGGATCATAGTATGTGTTCTTTGGTGTCTTGATTCTTCCTGCCAACATTATATACAGTGTGTACTAAAGCACGTTTTTTTTCTTGCTGTAAGTATTCTAGTGTTTGACATTTTATTCATTCTACTGTGGATGGACATTTTTTTTTTAAATAAAGACACTGTTTCTTTAACAGAACCACCCAGTCAATCAGCTTTAATTCATGTTCAGTGCTCATTGCTCACAGAATTTTACTGTGAAGTAATATTGCTGACGTTAGTTTGTGGCTTGCTTATAGGTCATCCTTGTCTAACACTCTCCAGTGTCCTTTCACAGATATTATGTTGTTTGAGCCTCACTCCATGAGGTGGGGCAAGGGAAAGAGTACATCCCATTGTACAGATGAGGAGGATATGGTTCGAGCACTTATTCAGAGATGTGGCTGGGACAGGAGCCCAGGTCTCCTGGGTCTGGCATATTATAGGAAGTAAATGAAATTTTTAATAACAACACTAACATCTGAACATTGTGTGAAAATTGACCTAGCGTTATGACGTCTGTCATTTCATTTAATCCTTATGCCAGGCCTGTGAGGAAACATTTGTGAGTTTCTTCTGCCATTCCTGTGTGTGAGAATGTCACCTGACTCATTGCTTCTAAAGTCAAATTAAGTCTGACTGTAGTTCCACCCCCCCACCTCCATCTTGTTGGCTGGGAGGAAATAACGTTCTTTCTGGTGGTTCTACATTGACAAGAAGAAAACATGACTGAAATTTGTATGAGATTACCTTGCCGTATCACTATTATTGTTACCTCCTTTCAGCTAATGAGGAAACTAAGACGTAAAAGGCAGTTTGGCTAAAACTGCTGTGGAGTAGGTTTACTGGGCATTGGTTACCGACTTGTTTGAGTCCAGTGAGAGAGAACACGCTCATATGCAACAAGTTACATGAAGCTTATGTATTACTTACACATGGGCAGCAAGAGGACAAAGGAAGCCTAGGATCCATTGTGAGCCGGTCCCCCAAGGCTCAAGAAAGCTGCCTGGGGTAGATGGAGTCTTGACTGCAAGGGGCTCACTTGCCCCACAATGGAGGGACCCTGAATGAAGTGGCCTACTCTGAATTGTATCTCAGGGCAACAGGACTCACTAGGTTAAAGCTTTGTAGGACATCCTGCTTTCAGGGGAGAGAGGAACAAAGCCCAGGCTGTCCTGGACAGTTCCCCTTTAATGAAGGATGTTACGTTCCTTAAAGGGAACAGGAAAAAGGCCCGGGCTATTTTAGGCAGTTCCTCCCTATCTCGGGATACTGTATCCCCAGCACATTCTGCAGTTATTCTTGAGAACTACAAAAAAAAGGGGAAGACCTGTCTTACAGCTATATAATAAAGGTGGCTTTGGACAGATTATCTTAGTTCTGTAATGCCTAGTCTTAGGCTTTATCTTAATATCTTGTATTTGAGCAGTCATAAATCCCATTTGGATCAACTGCAGTGTGGCTAAAATTAATAAGCAAACTTGCATAACCCTAAGGTATTTCTGAAACATTAAGCATTGTAAAATTATCCTGAGATAACCTGAAAATAGCAAAAGCATTTCCTGCTTCAAATCAACATTTCCTTCTACTTGAGATGCAGAATTACACATGCTCTTCCTATAAACCTATGTGGGTGCTTTTTTTCTTTTTCTTGTATGCTCTAATGAAAATATCTCCAAGTATCTGCCTCTGTTAACACACAAAAAAATGATTTGACTCTCCTTGGAAGTGTAAATCCCACAAGCTGATTAATTAGGATAAGGTTTTTGTTTTTTCTCGGTTTATGTAGTACCAGACAAATGCAGTTTTCACAGAGCAACATGAGCCGTCACTTCCATCCTGGCCCACACCTGAGGGCAGTCTCTCAGTTCCACTCTGCTCTGACGTAGAGCATATGGAAAGGGGCCCTCACAGCACAGCCTGTTGAGTGTCTCAAAACAGACTCTTTAGGATGGGTGAGGGCAGAGGTGGGCAGGTTTAGGTTAATGTACAGCCCAGCCTTTGTGGAGGACAGCCTCCCAGCATCAGGTGGATCTCTCTGTCTTTTTTCTTTTTTTTGAAACAAGGTCTCACGTTGTCACCCAGTCTGGAATGCAGTGTTGGGGCCACAGCTCACTGTAGCTTTGAACTCATGTTTCAAGCAATCCTCCCACCTCAGCCTTCTGTGTAGCTGGGATTACAGGCACAGGCCACCATTCCCGGCTAATGGTTTTTAATTTTTTATTTTTTGTGGATATGGGGTTTTGCTGTGTTTTTAAGGCTGGTCTCAAACTCCCAGCCTCAAGTGATCCTTACACCTTGACCTCCCAAAGTGTTAGGATTATAGGTGTGAGCCACTGTGCCTGGCAGGTGGATCTTTTTAAAATGTGGAATGTATTATGCTTTTATTATTATAAAAATACATGCTTGTTTTATAAAATTTAGGAAATGTAGAATCTTCTTTTGAAAAAGATAGAAAAAACCTTTCATATTCAACTCTATTCTCCTTATAGTAGCACTGTATTATACAGCCTTTTGTTCAGTTGTATATTTTTCTCACACAAGTGGTACAGTTGTGGGTTTTCAAGTTGCTTTTCTTATTTAATAATACATCATGGATATGTTCTAAGTCTTTGTCTTTAAATGTTCCTACACAGTGCCATTTTAATATCTGTGTGATTTTCTGCTGTGTAGACATAGAGATGTGACCTAATTTATTCAACCAATCTTTAATTCTTGAATATTTAAGCAGTTTCAAAATTTGAAAATGACAAATACCACTAAAGTGAATATTCTTGTGGTGATATCTTTAAGCATTCATGACCATTTATATATTTTAAAAAATGGTGTATATTCATCATTTTTATTCTAAAAAGAGGATTAAACAATGCTGTGTTAAAATCTAAGACTTTGCTGAGAGCACCTTTCACTCTAATTTTTGAATTGCTTTTATCCTGACTTTTCTTTCTCTTTTTTTTTGAGATGGAATCTAACTCTCCCTCTCAGGCTGGAGTGCAGTGGTGCAGTCTTGGTTCACTGCTACCTCCACCTCCCAGGTTTATGTGATTCTCTTGACTCAGCCTCCTGAGTAGCTGGGACTACAGGTGCACACCACCACATCTGGCTAAGTTTTGTATTTTTAGTGTAGACAAGGTTTCTCCACGTTGCCCAGGCTGGTCTCAAACTCCTGACCTCAGTCAATCCACCCGCCTCAGCCTCTCAAAGTACTAGGATTACAGGTGTGAGCCACTGTGCCCAGCCTCTCCTGACTTTTCAAGTCTGTATTCCACAAATAGTGATGGGTTTTAGGGACCTAAAAGTGACCTTCCCCTTGACAGTGTGATTTTCCTGGGTGGGGAAGGACCATTTCACAAATGCCAGTGGTCCAGTGATCCTGTGTTACACTTGCTCTTGTGCAAATATGAAGGATGTTGTGGGGCAGGGATTAATTGTGTTTCATTTTTTAAATGTTACGTTTTCTTCTTCCTCTAATTCAAATGTACCTCGCTTTGAGCCTCAATTGAACCTGGCTGGTGGAAAACCATTGTGAGCCATCCCCCAGTCCTGAGGTTTTGGTAAGCTTCCAACTCAAAGCAGAATATTTGAAGAGGGTCCTCTGGTCCCTACCTACATCAGTCACTGCCGTGCTTCCTATCCTCATGTTTTTTGTTGAAGCCCACTAGGCCCTATGAAGTGAGGCAGTTCTTCATGAAGCTGTCCTGGAGTATGCATGTAAGATGGAAGGGGTTTTTGATGAGGCTGGGAGCCTCCTGGGCCCTGAGTCTTGCCTGCCTAGGAAGACCATACAGCAAGGCCTGCCCTGCCCATCTTTCTCCTACACAGCCCCTCGCCCAGAAGCTTCCTGTTTCTGGGACTCATTTGAGGGTAGCTGGGAAGGAAAGAAAGAATAGCTCTCATTTTTTAGAAATTATTTTGCATTGGTCAAAGGGAAACAAAAGTGTTACCTTGACAAAGTACCTTGCCACACTTACTTAAATTTTTATTTTAAAATGTTGACGATTAATTTTTTAAATTTTAATAAAAATTTTTAAATTAAAAATTTTAAGACATAGAGGTTATTTTATTAGATTGTACTGTGTTTGGCAAAATGGAGTTATGGTTTAAATAACTTTTTGCTCTAATATGGCCAGCTGTTAATTTTCATAGACTGATCATGTTGGTATTCTCTCTCAAATAAAATTTTAGAACTCCAGTTTTTGGAATCTTTAGCATAAACTGCCACTTCTCATTTAGCATTTGTGTGTAATTTAGAACAAAACAAGGATGCCCACTTTAACCAATTCTATTCAACATGGTACTGGAAGTCTTAGCAAGAGCAATCAGACAAGCAAAAGAAATAAAGGTCATCCAAATTGGTAAACAGAAAGATAGACTGTCGCTGTTTGCTGATGACATGATCGTATACCTAGAAAACCCTAAAGACTCATTCATAAAGCTCCTAGAACTGGTAAATAAATTCAGCAAAGTTTCAGGATACAAAATTAATGTACACAAATCTGTAGCCCTGCTGTACACCAACATCAACCAAGCTGAAAATCAAATCAAGAACTCAACGCCTTTTACAATAGCTGCAAAATAGTAATAATAATACACACACACACACTCTCTCTTTCTCTCTCTCTCTCTCTCTCTCTCTCCCTCTTACTCACTCACTTAGGAATATACTTAAACAAGGAGGTGAAAGATCTCTATAAGGAAAACTACAAAACACTGCTGAAAGAAATCTTAGAGGACACATCCCATGCTCATGGATAGGTAGAATCAACATTGTGGAAATGACAATACTGCCAAAAGCAATCTACAGATTCAGTGCAGTTCACATGAAAATACCGTAATTTTTCACAGAACTAGAAAAAGAAAACGTAAAATTCAAGTGAAATCAAAGAAAGAGCCCACATAGCCAAAGCAAGATGAAGCAAAAAGAACAAATCTGGAGGCATCACGTTACCTGATTTGAAACTATACTACGAGGCTATAGTTACCTAAGCAGCATGGTGTTGGTATAAAAATAAGCATGTAGACCAATGGAACAGAATAGAGAACCCGGAAATAAAGCCAACTACAGCCAACTAATCTTCAACAAAACAAAAACAAAGTGGGAAAAGGATACCCTATTCAACAAGTGGTGCTGGAGTAATTGCCAAGCCACATGTAGAAGAATGAAACTGGATCCTCATCTCTTACCTTACATAAAAATCAACTAATGATGGATCAAAGACTTAAGTCTAAGACCTGAAACCATAACAACTCTAGAAGATAACACTGGTAAAACTCTTCTAGATGTTGGCTTTGGCAAAGATGTTCATAGCTAAGAACCCAAAAACAAATGCAATAAAAACAAAAATAAATAGATAAGACCTAATTAAACTCAATAACTTCTTCATAGAAAAGGAAATGATCAGAGTAAACTGTCAACCCACAAACTGGGAGAAAATACTTGCAAACTATGCATCTGACAAAGGACTAATATCCAGAATCTATGAGGAACTGAAATCAACAAGAAAAAAATGAATAATCCCATCAAAAAAGTGAGCAAAGTAGATGAATAAACAATTCTCAAAAGAAAGTATACAAATGGCCAAGAAACATATGAAAACATGCTCAACATCACTAATTATCAGGGAAATGCAAATCAAAACCACAATGAGCTCTCACTTTACTCCTGCATGAATGGCATAATTAAAAAGTAAAAAAAAAAATAGATGTTGGTGTGGATGTGGTGAAAAGGGAAGAGTTTTACACTGCTGGTGGAATGTAAACTAGAACAGCCACTATGGAAAATAGTATGGCGATTCCTTAAAGAACTAAAAGTAGACCTACCATTTGATCCAGCAATCCCACTATTGGGTGTCTGCCCAGAGGAAAAGAAATCATTATATAAGAAAGACACTTGGACGTGATGTTTATAACAGCACAATTCACATTTGCAAAAATATAGAACCAGCCTAAATGCCCATCAACCATCAATTGGATAAAGAAAATGTGATGTATATATTAATATGTACACAAGGGAAAATACTCCACTGTAAAAAGGAACAAAATAATAGTATTTGCAGCAACCTAAATCGGGTTGGAGACCATTATTCTAAGTGAAGTAACTCAGGAATGGAAAATCAAGTATTATATATTCTGACTTTTAAGTGGGAGCTAAGCTGTGAGGGTACAAAGGCATAAGAATGATAAAATGGACTTTGGGGACTTGAGGGGAAGGGTAGGAGAGGGGTGAGGGATAAAAGGCTATACACTGAGTACAGTGTGCACTGCTCGGTTGATGGGTGCACCAAAATCTCAGAAATCACCACTAAACTTATCCATGTAACCAAAAACTACCTGTTCCCCTAAAACTATTGAAATAAAAATAAATAAACAACTCCCTCCCCCCAACCAGAGTTATTTAGTGGAGTGGAACTAAGCTAACATTTTTCACAAAGGGCCAGATAATGAATATTTTAGGCTTTGCAGGCCATATGGTTTCTGATGTGGTGAAAAGGGCACACTTTTACACTGCTGGTTGGAAAGTAAACTAGAACAACCACTATGGAAAATAGTATGGAGATTCCTTAAAGATCTAAAAGAATTACTGTTTGATCCAGCAATTCCACTATTGAGTATAGTGAAGTGCTATTCACCTCTGCCATTTGTACCACAATAGCAGTCACAGGAAATACCCAAATGAATAAATGTGGTGTTTTCCGAAAACCACAACAAACATTTGTACATAATTTTTTCTAAGTTGTGATGGGCGTTATTACTTTTTGTTAGGTTGTATCATTAATTTTTACTGAGACTTTAGAAGACTTTTTAAAAAAATTACGAAGTTAAAGTAATTCAATCAAACTAAATGACTAGTCCCCTTATCTTGCATCCCAGTTCTCTGTAAGTTTAAAAGCATGTTTATTCACCTCTCAATCAGGAGTAATAAATGCCCTGGTGGCTAAAAAGCCATTGTGTTTAGAATTTGCCAAGTGCAGGCCCTGGCACCTTTATGAGGAAGTACATTCCAGAGTCAGGTGCCCTGCACACAGCAGCCTGCTTCCCCACCCAAAGGAGGTCAGCACCAGGGCAGGGAGCCAGAGCATTCCTGCAAGTCTAAACTGCCTCAGAGGAGCTTGGGTAAAGCCAGAAAAGAGACAGCAGGAGGAAAAAGTGCCCTCCTGGTACAGCCCTCCCTCTGACAAGGTCTTGGCAACTCACACAGTTGGATTCCTGTCAAAGGAGGGAGTCTCTGCTGTCAGTAGGTAATAAAGACAGAATATTTGGATGTAATTCATAATTAGCTATAAGAAAAGTAATGGGTAAAGCCATTTGCAGTGGTTACACAAGGCTGTGACTGATTATCTGATGCAGCATTTTAAATTCTTAAAAATATCCCACTGAACACAAATACTTGCAGCATAATCTTTGAACTTTTGAAAAGCAAGGTGAGATGACATTTTCGGCATTCCCATTCTGGCTCTGTGGAAGAGGCTGCAAACAGAGTGCCTAAAGGGTTGTGAAAATGATTTCTGAGAGGATGGTTTGTGCACAGTGTGCAAGAGGACAGCTACTTACTGCTTGGATCAAGCCAGCTGTTTCTGTGCAGCAGAGGGGACCTTGTGTTGACAAATCTTCCAGTGTTTCAAGAGAAGTACAAAATCTGGATGTTTATGTGAACTTCTTAGAATTTGAAGTACTGGCAATTAATTTCATGAAAAAGTCTCTGTGTGCTAAATTAAACATTTCTGATGGACAGATTTGGCTTGAGAGCTGCCTCCCTGGAACCTCTCCTTGACAGAGCTGGTGTGAATGGCTGATTGACTATTTGACAGATGACTCCGTCTGCCCTGGGTCTCACACTGGGTTTCTGCAGCATCCTCAGTGATCACCACTATGTTTGATTCAAACACTCCATCACTCCAGACGTGAGCACTTTGTAGTTAGTAGGTCAGTAGGCCACCTCCAGGGGATGATGGTGCCACACAGCTCTTGATCCCCATAGTGAATGATTTGCCTGAGGGTAGCTGACCAGCAACTATTGTTGACCTGAGGTGGGTGCAGTCAAAGCAGAACACACAGAGAAATGCTTTGATATACTGAAGTGCAGCCTAGAGCTGTACTTCACTATATTTGATGAAGTATAGCTCTGGGCTGCTGAGAAATAGCAATGTCAAAAAAGCAATAATTATTTATTGAACACTTCCTCTGATTGGCACATTGTGTCAGATGCAAATCAGCAGAACCTCATTGTCGCTTGTGGCAGTCAAATCTATGTTTTTGAAGTCAGAGGAAAGGCGAGTTATCTGAATAGAGATGGGTGTGTTACTGTGATCTAGTAAGCCGGATCCTGGTACACACCGGCTCAGCTTCAGTAATCCATGTACTAGACATGTAATATTATAAAGTCACTTAGGCAGCCTGAGCCTTGATTTCTTCATCTGTCAAATGGGTTGCTGTCATGGGGATGTGTCTGAAACGAGCTGAGTGTCTTGTCAGAGCTTGTAGGGGCTTGGTACGTTTTATTTTCCTTTTTCTAAACCAAGAGGATGTCTTTCTATTCACAGTGTGGACCACTGTAAATCCATCTGTCAATGTTTGAGGTACATTTGCTGTGATAACATCAACTTCATATACAAAATAGGCTGTGATTACATTGAGGTACTGTGGGCTTTTGAGAGTGAGGGGTAAGGAGAGGCCATTCAAGTACAGTGAGGGGGCTTGGGAAGGAAATTGGACACTCTCAGTTAAATCTAGAAGATTCAGTGTAAATCACGTGTGAAGAACTGGGCCAGTCCGAGCACACAATGTGAAGATTGCTTCTGTCCTACCTGCCCACAGATCTTAGCACGCCAGGGCAGCTGTTAGGAGCAGTATCAGGAGCACAGAGTTAGGAGGTGTCTGTCTTACTACGCTCCTTTTCAGAGTAGCGTTTAGTCCAAGCTTTTTTTTTCCCATTGTGATAAAACCATAACATTAAATTTACCATCTTAAGCATTTTAAGAGTAACTTCAATAGTATTAAATATATTCACATTGTTGTACAAGCAATCTCTAGAGTGTTTTCATCTCGTAACTCAAACTATGCCTCCTAAACACTGATTCTCTCTTCCTGCTCCCCTCAGCCCTTGTTAATTGTCTTTCTACTTTGTTTCTATAATTTTGACTACTTTAGGTACTTTATAAGAATGAAATCATCTAATATTTGTTTAAGCTGTTTTTTTCTCCAATTTTTTTATACCAATATCTCTACCCTTCTGTCCTCCCCACCCAGATATTTACTGCTGTCCAGCCCTCTTGGGATTTTCTATGACTATGAATTGGAAAGAACAAACTTCTTACAGTGTGTTCATTAACGGTGATGACGTTGTGCAGTATTTTAAAGTTCATGTGGTTAATCATTCCGTCTTCTTTGTAAGGTGGTTTCCCGTATTTGCAGTAATTAACTGCCAGGTCTACCTGAGTGCATTTTTCATGTTAGGCAGACAATAGGAACAGAGAAGGCAAAGCTGAAAGGGCTCCCAGAGGGAAAGCAAAGTTGTTGAATGAGGAGCACACAGAAGCTGTGGCTCTGGATCAGGGATTTCAAAAGTAAGTCGCCAGTCTCTGAGTTGGTCCAGGAAGATGAAATATATCACTTCTGTAATATCAGTGGAACTACTCCTGTGTTGTTTGTCATCACAGAGACTGGAACTACCTAAATAGTATTCATTAGAAGGAAACTGGCCTAATAAAGTAATATGTGTTCCCCAGCCTCTGCCCCACATGAAATACCGTGTCTCTGTTAAAAGAAATATGAGAGCAGGATTGGAACTTCGATCTGATTCCAGGGTCCCACGGTATCTACTGTGGAAAGCCAGGCTCCATGAGGAGCCCACCAAAGGAGAGGAAAGTGAAGAGGAATAATCATTGAGCATGATAGTATCTTACTCTTTTAAAAGATGCTGTTGTAATTCTCAGTGTTTAGGTGAGAAAGCAGAGGCTGAGACTTGTACCGAGTTACAAAGCTGAGATAGGAACATAGCAGTTACAGTCCACAATATAGAGAGGGAAGACTAAAAATGTGATACATTTGTATGTGCTAATATGGGATGATCTCCAGTATATAGTATACAGATGATGGGGGCAGAGAAGCAGAGGGGCCTGGTAGTATTTAATATGTTACCATTATATACAGAGACAAAGTGGGTGGGAAAGTATGCATATGGATATATTTACAAGCAGGATACATTAAAAACTAGTAACAGTGGTGACCTTTGGGAAGGATTTCTGAGAGAATGGGGATTGGCAGTAGGAGACAGATTTATTTTCATTTGATTTTTTACCATGTACTTTTCAAAAGCCCTACAGATAACTGTCATGAATGCATGAATTTTACAAATGCTCATTCACATTTCCAGTAGAGACATTATCAATAACCTCAGAGATGAGACATTGATCTTATCCTAGATCATTGTGATTTACAGAGAAAGTAACAGAACAACATAAGCTCAATCGTACAAAACTCAAATGTTAGGAATTTCTCCTGTGTCTAACAGACACAACCAGAGTCTTCAAGGAGAGAGGCATAAGTCCAGAATTGAAGTACAGAAGATTGCATATAGGTTCTCAAACCAGAGGGTGTTCCATTTTGTGAGGAAGCTCATTGTGTAGTCTTTGGATTAAATGAAGTAGGGACACTTTGTGTTTTTCACCCAAAGAAATGAAGTGATTTGCAAGTGTAGCAAGTTGTAGGACGTGGAGGGTGTCTGGATGAGAATCACTCAGCATGGAGGAATGTTTGAAGAGAGGGTAGAGACTGGGAAAAGAGCTCTCACATCTATCCCACGTTTGACGGGTATTATGAAGTTTTTGTTTATCCCTTCTGGGTCAGAAAAAGGAAGAAATTAGTATAAATTTTCATATAAAGGGGTTAGAACAAGATATTCTGACCCAGAGTTGTTATATGGGTGGTTTTGGAGATGACTTCTGAAAATATAGTTGAGTTAACTTTATTTTGGCAGAAGTGTGATTGTGGCTCTCCTTTTCCAAGGTGACAGATCAGAATCAGACCACTGACTGAGTTATGGTCCAAGTCTGTGGTCCCTCCCTCTCTTCACTGTAAGAACCTCTGCTCTGAGAGATACTTAAATTGCCTCTTGACTATTTAAGCTGTTGCATTGAGAAGCAGAGTAGGGGAGTTTAAACAAAAAAGAGTGTAAGATTTGTACCTGATTTGAATAGCCCTGATTTCCTGGTTTGCCTTGGCTGTGATCTGTACCTTGTCATTCAACATTCTTAGCTTTTATCCCTTTATCTATAAAATAGGTATTTAAGCTTTAAAGATTTCTCTTCTTTCTAAAATTCTTTTGTTTTCTCTGACTTACCTGCCACAGAGTTGGAAATATGAAAAATAGATACAATGGAATTTTAGAAAGTTTTTTTTTTACGTGTATGATTTTTAGCACTTCAGAAGTCTTATAAAGTTGTGAAAAAGATCTTCCCAGATTATAAGATGTAGTTTTGTCATGGGAAATGCATAGTACGTTTTGTTTTTGGAAAACCCTCTAGCCAATTCTTTAAAACATCTTAAAGTTCAAATGAAACTCTTATTGACAAATTGAACAAAATTAATTTTAACAACAGTTTAAAAATTATTCTTTTAGTCCAAATTGACCAGATGAATATGAGACTTTGCCTCTTTGTTTAACTCTTAGTTAAAAAGTGATGTCTTTCTGAGTAAAAATAAAAAGGAGAGACATTCCTTCTTAGAAAGGTTTTGCTTGGCTTTGTCTCTGCCTTTGAATTGCGTGTGAACACAACCTTAGACTAGTCCTTTCTGGAACCTGCTTGTGCTTTCGGAAGTCAGCAGTGGAACTGGCTCTACCTTGGCAGTTGTTTGTCGTTGCGGTTCTTGATTTTACTAACTGGTTAGGAAAATTTACCTGTTTCCTTACCTCTCCTCTTCTTCACAGGTGAGGGCAGGAGGATGTGTCTGTCAGCAGTTTGGGATTCTGACTTGGGGATAGATATTCCTGAGTAGATGGCGTCTGAGGATTCCACACCTTTGCTTTACTGTCAGAATTCATGGTTCTGAGGTGGTGGTTTCTATGCCAGTATTTTCTGCGGACTTTGAGAACTCCGGGATTCATTTTTCTATGGCTCTGTTTGGCTTACTTATTGATATCAATATTAAAGATATTGGGGACCTGAGAGTTCAGGGTTATTTTGGTAAGTATAGGGTGAGATAGGTGAGGCAAAGAAGAAAGAAACTACTTCCAGCCAGGCGCGGTGGCTCATGCCTGTAATCCAGCACTTTGGGAGGCCAAGGTGGGCAATCACCTGAGGTCAGGAGTTTAAGACCAGCCTGGCGAACATGACAAAACCCCGTCTCTACTAAAAATACAAAAATTAGCTGGGCGGGGTTGGTTTGTGCCTGTTGTAGTCCCAGCTACTTGGGAGACTGAGCCTCAAGAATGGCTTGAACCCAGGAGGCAAAGGTTGCAAGCTGAGATCACGCCACTGAACTCCAGCCGAGACAACAGAGTGAGTGAGACTCCATCTCAAAAACAAGAACAAAAAAAAAAGAAAAACTACTTCCACTTGTGGAGCAGGTGCCCTGCTTGCTCCTTGGAACACACTGCACTGTGCTGGTCTCTGGAACAGGAGTTTAAGAGGGTGGAGTAATAGCCCTCTGTAACAGTGACCTTTCTCCTCCCTTCTTTCCTGGGGTAAGAATAGGGCCTGGGAGGAAACTGCCCAGATTCCTTCTCCAGAGAAGATGACTTGGAGTCCAGAAAATGAGTCACTTAGCTGGGGACAACCAAGCTTTTAGGGCTGCATTACTGTCCAGGTACCAGGTACACCTTTGATCAGAGAAGCTAGTTTGCAGAGAAAGAAGAATGGAGTTGACTCACTATGAGAATCACACAGCTTTGAGAAGAGAAGGGAAGGCAGGCTTAGCAGCTGTGCCTTCAAATCTGTGAGATCCTGTTGTGGATTTACCATGAATTCCTTTCTAATTTGAGCTAATTTCCTTGCATAAAAACAGTGGATGACATTACTGGGTATAACCCTTTCAGTATCCCCATGAGGAAGATGGGTGGTAGTCTCATCTTGCTGATGAGAAAACTGAGGCTAAGAAACATTAAATACTTGTTTGAGGTTACACAGACAGTAAGTGCAGAGCCAGGATCCTAACCCAGGTCTTTGGGATACTATGGTACATGCTTGGAAAGTAAATGGAAAATAAAAAAGGTGAAAGATCTAGAATGATTTGAAAATACACATTCTCTGTTTTTTCCCCATGTGTGATTTTTTCAGTAAGTCTAACTTGTTTTCAGCAGATATTCTTGAGAAGACCACACATTCTACTCATTTATAGAGTCAGAGTCAGCCTGCTTTTACTTTAAGCCATTTTTAAAAGAAAATGTTTAAGTTCTTTTGGGCATCTTACCTAGCCAAGAGAGAAGGGGAAAGGCAGTAACTGTTCATTGCAAGAAGCATTAGGTAAATCGTATGGTCAGGTAGATGTTTGTTCAAGGCGTTAGCCTTTGCTGACATCCCTTTCTGTTCTGCCTTGAAACTTAGGCTTATTTTCCATCTGTAAAAGATTTGTTAATATATAGCAAGTCTGGTTAGATTTTCTCTAAAAAGCTAATGTTTTTAGTCTTTTTGGGAGTGTTTAGCATTCCAAACATAGCTACAAAAATTGGAAAAACAAGCAAAACTAAAGGCCTATTATATATTCAAGTTAAAATCACAGCTTTAGTGAGTTACCATAAATGACACCTTTTTTCCTTTCCTTCTTATTCAACAGGAATTTACTGGGCACCTCTTTGGCATAAGACCCTATTTTATAGAGCACAGAAAAGGGAATCAAGCTTGACCCCTAATCTATAGGAACTAAGTCATATTCAAATACCACAGCAGTCAATTATTTAGCACTTCCCAAACACTGCTAAAGGCTTTGTATAAATTGTCTAATTTAATTATATAGCTGTGGACTATATAAGTAGTTGGTGGTGTTCCCATTTTACACGTGAGAAAACTGTGGCCCAAAGTAGTTTAATAACTTGTCCAAAATCACAGGATCAATTTACAGTGGGCAGACTGGCAGAGAAATAAATCTAGGTTTGACGGCCAGGCACGGCAGCTCAGACCTGTAATCCCAACACTTTGGGAGGCCGAGGTGGGCAGATCACAAGGTCAAGAGTTCAAGGCCAGTCTGGCCAACATAGTGAAACCCCGTCTCTACTAAAAATACAAAAAAAATTTAACCAGGTGTGGTAGTGTGCGCCTATAATTCCAGCTTCTTGGGATGCTGAGGCAGGAGAATCGCATGAACCCGGAAGGCGGAGGTTGCAGTGAGCCGAGATCGTGCCATTGCACTTCAGCCTGGGCAACAGTGCAAGACTCTGTCTCAAAATAAAAAAAGAACAAAAAAAAAAAAGGGAAAGAAATCTAGGTTTGTATGACTTTCAACCTTGTACGCTTAACCAACTGCTTTGCAAGACTAGAGAAGCAAAAGACATGCTGGAGTGCAAGCAGGACATACCAAGTGGTATGTCCTGCCTGGAGCACTGAAAGAGATAAGTGTTCAGAAGGACAATTTGCTTGTGGCTAGAGGCAATACATGATGCTATTGTGAAAGAGGGTTTTAAAAGACAGGTGAATTAAGGCAATAGATGTCAGGCTGGTGTATGCAACTCTTAGGGTGGGTTGTGTAGGGGAAAAAAAGTAATAACTTTTCCTCACTATCACTAGGTTCATGGCGGAGGTTCCTGTAACAAAAGATTAACAAGAGAAAAGTGTACAACTTTAATATAAGTTTTATGTACATGAGAGCCTTTAGAAATGAAGACCCAAAGAAATGAGATCTGTGTATTTTTATAGACAGTCATGCAGAAGTATGACTAGAGGATGTAAGGGTGTGTTCTAATGGTAATAACCTGGAGGCGGACTTAGCAAGGGTTGTTTGGATTCTTGGTTTACTTGTATGATATCCCCTTCCTCTGGGTAAAGCAGGACATCCATCATATGAAGGATTTCAGGGGAGAAAGGAGGGAGGTCGGAGAGTGACTTTCTAGGTTTTAGACTGTTTCAGGAGAAGATGGCAGAGGGTTGGGAGATGAGAGGGAATTTCTTGCTTCTGCTGTTTTCTCAAATGCCAAGGTGTTACAGTTTGGGATAGCATGTCCTGAGTCCGGTGGGGAGGGCAACACATAGAGGCTTTCTAAGGTGTACGTGGGCACAGATAGTTTTCATTGAATCAATTTCTGAATTCTGTTTTCTAAAAGGCATTTTCCTGTGGTAGTATAGTACTGGTTCTTCTCTCCAGCCTGCCCTTTTGCAGTGGACCTTCTCCCATTTTGCAGAACAAAAGAGCCCTTTCCTCCAACTGCAATCTGTTAGACTGCTTTGTCCTTAAACATTAAACCTCCTAGGTTGGTTGGAAAGGTAAATGACTCCAATTATCAAGTGACATATCCTTTTCTAAGTCATTTTCTTATTTTGACTTACAACAAAATTGAAGGAGGACCCAATGGATTTGTCACTTGATAGAACATTCAGAATAATTTTAGATAATATATTACTGTTAGATATTTAACTCCTTAGAAGTTCTTTGAGACGTGGTGATGTCTTTATAACAGAATACATTACATATACCTCCACTTATTTTTGTGAACATGGTTTCACAGCATTGAAAATCAAAATAGGAATAGGCTTGTTGCTAAACTGTTTCATTCTAGCAAAAAATAATATTCCTAAATGGATTTGATACATGTAATCATTAGGGAAATAAAACCATCCCTGTTTACCTCATTAAAAACTGCTTTCTGGCAGGGCATAGTGGCTCATGCCTGTAATCTGAGCACTTTGGGAGGCTGAGACCGGTGGATCACTTGAGGTCAGGAGTTCAAGACCAGCCTGGCATGGTGAAATCCCATCTCTACTAAAAATACAAAAAATTAGCTGAGTGTGGTAGTGGGCATCTGTAGTCCCAGCTACTCAGGATGCTGAGGCAGGAGAATCACTTGAACCCAGAAGGCAGAGGTTGCAGTGACCTGAGATCATTCCACTGCACTCCAGCCTGGGCAATAGAGTGAGACTCTGTCTCAAAAAAAAATTGCTTTCCAATACAAATTTACTTTTTATATTTAATAATTACTTTATCATCATTAGTATGGTAAACTAATAATATACTGCTATTAATTTTAATAACTTAGTTCAGAAGAAATTTTTGATGCTTAGAGCTTTATGTATGATCATGGGAAGTAAACATTTTATTTCTATATTTTGTCATAGAGAAGTATGATAAGGTGATAATAAAAACTTTTGTATTGGTCCACTCTCACACTGCTATGAAGAAATATCTGAGACTGGGAAATTTATAAAGAAAAGACATTTAAAAGACTCACAGTTCCACTTGGCTGGGGTAGCTTCAGGAAACTTACAATCAGTGGCAGAAGGCACCTCTTCACAGGGCGGCAGGAGAGAGAATGAGTGCCAACAGGGGACATGGCAGATGCTTACAAAACCGTCAGATCTCGTGAGAACTCACTATCACGAGAACAGCAGGGGGGAACCACTGTCATGATTCAGTTACCTCTCACTGGCTCCTTCCCACGATGATGTGGGGATTATGGGGATTACAAATCAAGATGAGATTTGAGTGGGGACACAGTCAAACCATATCAACTTTCAAACACAAAACATACTAGAGATACATTTTGTAGGTGAAATAGAATTGAAATGCAAATACAAAGAAAAAAAAGAATGTGATGAAATTTATTAACTGCTAGACAACTCATTTCATATGTTTTTAAAGTGGATGACAACAAATTGGTATGCCATTTTATTACATTGGATACATTTAAGGGAGTCATGAAATGGTTCTATTTTTTTAATGTCAGTATTTATATTTCAAATTATATCCTTTGGTACTATTTAAACTTCTGATGAAAAATTGTAGATATCACTTTGAAACAAGCACAAAGGTACATTGTTTTTCAAAATTCTTTTAGTGAGTGCTTGCATAAAAAAAAGTTAAAAGACCACGGAGTTAAGGTCCTTGAGATATGAGCTCAAACATAGAAGCAGACAAAAACTTCCCAATTTTGCCTTAGCCAAATGAGCATTTTAAGAATAATCTTGATATACAAGTATACATATTTTATATTTGCATTTACTTTATGTGCTATTAAAATTGCATCAAATAAAAGCCTCTAAAGTAATGTTCTAGCACTGTCCTCTGAGACAGAACCAGCTTTAGGTTAGCTATGCGACTCTCCACCTGCCCTAGACCAAGCAAACATAAACTGTGGGGCTTGAGAGATGGCTGGAGAAGGTTTGGTGTGTGTCAGTCTGCTGTTTAGCCCTGATAGGGAGTTGGAGGAGCAAGTACCAGGAGTATCACTAGGAAGGATGTGAGTACTCAACTCTCTTGCCTCAACACTCCTATCACAGGAAGAAAAACTTGATATCCAAGTGACTCGTGACGCCTCTTGATTCCAGCTGACCATTCATAGACAGGTGGTGTCTTTGGGGCCAAGAGGGCTTGAAGGAACAATCTGTACCCTCTGCTGTTACCACATCTGGCAGGCTTTCCACACTGGTATAGATGACAAGTCTTCAGATAGTACGCTTTCATCCTACTCCTCTGAGGGTCCAAGGGAATGAGCAGATGCCTTTCTTGTTTTTGAACCTGGCATTCTGACCCACAAGGAACGCTGTCTGTGACTGCCTCCACACTACACTGTGTGTGTGCCTGTGTAGCTCTGGGGGAGGGGCAGAGGAAGAAGTGCTTTTATGTGTACTCACAGCCCAAAATTATCATTTTGGTAATGACAGAAGCAAAGGGATTCAGGAGAATACTGGGTCAGGGAAGAGGGAATTGGAAGCAGAACAACTCAGGAGGGGATCTTTGATGCAAAGAGATGTTTTCCTAGCATCGTTCTCCTCCACACCCATTCGTTATAACTACCCTCTAGCTTTTTAATAGAATGCCTTGTTTGATCTTGAAGTAGCAAAATTAGTGTCTTAAAAGTCTGTGTATTTCTAGGAAAGAGGCAACTACTTAAATATCACTCTTGGAACTTTTGAAGGCAGAAACATATTTTGTGTGTTTTAAGAGATAGGGTCTCACTCTGTCACCAGGCTGGCGTGCAGTGGTGTGATCGTGGCTTATTGTAAACTCAAACTCTTGAGCTCAAACAATCCTCCTGCCTCAGTCTCCTGAATAGCTGAGACTATAGGGAAGGGGACACCATGCCTGGCTAATTAAAAAAATTTTTTTTGTAGAGATAGGTCTCGCTGTGTTGCCCAGGGTGATCTCAAACTCCTGGCCTCAAGCGATCCTTCTGCTTTGTCTTCCCAAAGTGCTGGGATTACAGGAGTGAGCCACTGTCTTCAGCCTAGGAATTCTTAAGCAGGAATCTGGCTGCCTTTTGGGGAGGAACCAGCTCACCTCAGGTGTTTGAACTTTAAACAATTAGCCATTGGATCCAGAAACATCTTTATTTTCCAAATTATGTGTTTTAAAATTTAGTTTTGCTTTGTAGAATTTAATGAGCATCTGTTTTGCCAAATATAAAAGTTTCCATGATGATAGGAAAAAATATATAAGGTTTTCTTAAATAGCTGTTTGACCATAATCTGCGGTATAAAAAAACGAATGTTTTGTTTTGCTAATCTGGTATGCTACCATTTTTTACATAGTACCCAGTCTAAAGTTGGTGAAATTAAGGCAAAGTGACTTTGAGCTGTCAGTGTGAGAAATAGAACTAAAATATATTTTCAATTATTGGCTAATTCTTAATTCATAAATGTATATTCTGGTAAGTTGTACTGGGTTAGGTATTATAAATCAGATTCTTAACTGAAACCTAATAACTTATTGTGTTGACAATAGCTATAATCTTACTTGATTATTTGTCTTAAGCATCTTATATAATTTTTTTGTGTTTAGGGAAAAGATGAAATGTGATTAAGTGGGATAAAATTTAACCTAAAAATTTACAAATTTATATTTGAGAATTTGTAAAAGAAATGATATATCACAGCCTTGTTTTACTTGTTAGCTGTGTGTTCTTTTCCCATGTATAAGAATAAGGTATTCTCACTTGACAAATAAACTTTTTTTCATTTTGATTTCACACATTCAGCTTTCACCCCCACTCTAAAAATTAAAAGGAATGGCAACATTTAAGTAACATCAAAGATCTGATTTATGTTGACAGGTTTCAAATTGAATTATGAATTTTGTGAAACTCAATCCTATTTAAATGCAAAATATTTTTATAATTGAAAATACGTGTATATTCATCACCAAATCTTAACATCGCAGGGATGACTTTTAAGAATTGCCCTCAAATCAAGTAGCTAAATAGATCCTGGGAAAGTTCATTCTGTTTCTGACAGTCACTCTTCCTGAACTAATGGCAAGGATCACTTAAGATGCAGGCACTCGAGTGTGAACAGAAGGACTGGTAGTGGTTGGATGCACACAGGATGGAAGTATTTGGATATAGTGTATTAAAAGTGAACAAATGAAATCCTGCAGCTTTGCATACCGGCATTTCAGTATTGTATAAACTACAGGGAATTGTGTGTGCACATATTAAGCTGTAGTGTCTAACAGCCCGGAAACAAATATCACAGGCTTTGAACTAGATTTGGCTCATTAATAAATGATAGCAGTTCCCTGATTGACGTGTTCTTCAAAATATGAGCAGCCTTTTGAAATTAAACTCTTTGTCTTTTTAATGTGAACAATATGTAAAATGAATTGGACACTCTCGATTAATTCTAAGTGTCCTCACTAGAGTTAATATTATTTTTCCTTGAAGTAAAATACAGATTTACTTCGAAGCCTTAATAGCCATATGCCAATAACTGATGTTGATTACAGATTACCCGTGGCTGTGAATTAAAACAGCAGTGTGCTGTTGCAGAAAACTGCCTTGTAAAATTGTAGGAAATAGCCCAGTCCTGCAGGGTATATTGCCGCATGTCCTTTTGACATGAGTCTCAGGTACCACGTTATCTATTAATAGTTTTATTTTACTTTTGACACTTACTAAACATAAAATCATTATCTTGAATTTTCCTCTCTAGTGGCAAAAATGGTAGAAACAGAAATACATCCCTTCTAATAAGAGGCATTCATTGAGTACCTACCTCGGGCAGTGCACTGTCATGGCAGCCATGTGCAGGCACAGTGATGTGGCCTTCATTTTGTAAGATTTTGAGGTCTTAAGTTTTTTATTTAAATAATTTTGTTATGCAGATCATAAATATTTTATGAAATGTATATGTAATAATTTGTTTCCAGATATTTTAGGCAGAAAGCAACTATTTAACTTTATTTAAGAAATAAAGAATTGCCCCAAATGGGTTGATTTGTGAAGTGCAGCAAAATTACCTTCTGTGTTTTAAGTCTTGAAGTGGGTGGTGGTTTACTTTATAATTATTTGTTAAGCTGTTTATATATGTATGTATATCCTTTTCTTATGTCCAATATTTTAGAAAGGAGGGGTGGGGGGAAGATTTATCTAACCTCAAAATATTTTCTGGAACAGTGCTAAAATTCCCTTGTTATTGAGTAATTATTTTAGTTAATATTTGGCCTTTCTTTGTACTCCTCTGGGCAGATAATACATGAAGGCATAAGCCCATTAGTAGGATGGGTTTGTCAGTTCACTCTTCTCTGTGGCCTGAATCTGAGCCGATGTAGGAGGGATTCTGGAAGATGGTATGATGAGGGGAGGAAAAGGAAAATTTAATATTGGATGTTAACAAAATGGAAAGTCAGTAAGCCTAAATAATGCATAACCTAAATTTCTCACCTTTGCAGGTTTCAGTCACCAACATACAACCTATCTTTACTGAAATGATTAGTTATCTCAGATGGTGGTATTGTATAATCTTACTAATTTGGACAGTGGTTAAAATAGATTATTCTGAACGTATAGTTACTACTTTTAAGTTAACGTATTTAGTGACATAAAACTAAAACATATTGGCTAATGAAGGTGTATGACTGTTATATGAATGGATACTTCAGAAGCGCTCCCAAGTAAGTTAATGCGTGTAGGTGGGTTTTCCGCATGTAGTCTTCCTAATAAGGCTCTTAAAACCCAGGCTTGTCTAGTTCACATTTGTTATAGAGTAGGGGAGTACAGATGAAGAAGTATTTAGTCCATATAAAAAGAATAGGCCGGGCATGGTGGTTCATGCTTGTAATCCTAGCACTTTGGGAGGCCAAGGTGGGTGGTCATGAGGTTAAGAGTTTGGGACCAGCCTGGCTAACACAGCGAAACCCCATCTGTACTGAAAATACAAAAAAAAAAAAAATTAGCTAGATATGGTGACGGGCACCTGTAATCGCAGCTACTCGGGAGGCTGAGGCAGGAGAATCTCTTGAACCCAGGAGGCAGAGGTTGCAGTGAGCCAAGATTGTGCCACTGCACTCCAGCCTGGGCAACAGAGCTAGACTGTCTCAAAAGCAAAAAATAAAAATAAAAAATAAAAAGACTGCACGTGTTGGTGGGGCGTGGTGGCTCACGCTTGTAATCCCAGCATTTTGGGAGTCTGAGGTGATGCGGGCAGATCGCCTAAGGTTGGGAGTTCGAGACCAGCCTAGCCAACATGGTGAAACCCCATCTCTACTTAAAATACAAAATTTAGCCAGGCATGATGGTGCAATCCTGTAATCCCAGCTACTCAAGAGGCTGAGGCACAAGAATCGCTTGAACCCGGGGGGCAGAGATTACAGTGAGCCTAGATCATGCCACTGCACTCCAGCCTGGATGGCAGAGCAAGACTATCTTAAAAAAAATAAAAAATATTGCACATGTTAACAGTGAACAGTAGTTTACCATTTTGAATATAAAGGAACCATGAATTAAGTCGTGTTACTGACTATACCGTATCTCATCTATAGTGGGTATATAAGAGTTATAGCACTGTTATATTAGTAAATTAGTGCTGACAGTAGAACAATTTATGTTCAAAAAGTCTGGCTGTACTGATTGTAAGTGTTTGTGACAGAGATCACTCATATGATTTTTTTTTTCCTGAAATTCTTTTGGAAAACCATCCAAATAATGCTTCATCTTAAAAATTATGATTTGGATATTGTGAAAAAACAAATATTGCTTTCTTTAAGCAAATATCTAAACATAGTTTGCATTTTTTCTGTTTTAAAATAGTCTGTTTTTCTGTGTGTTTATTAATGTTTGGATGGCAGGAAAACAGGTGAAAGTGCTTAAGCAACCACACTTCTCCTAAGGTGATTGGTCGTTGGACTAATAAAAAAGTAGTCGAAAGAGAATGAGAGTTGGCACAAACCTAGGTCTATTAAGCTAGTGACTCAGGGCCTTGTTTAACAGGATGTTCACCTTTACTTGACTTTTTTCAGTTGGTGTTACTGATACTGGGTATTGGTTTCTCTGCTGTGGCTGCCTCCTCCAGCCTGGAAAAATAGCCCTAGTACATGAAGGTCCTTTTCATTTATATTAAATATTAATAATATATTCTAAGAATACCACATTTAAATAAAGCTTATTAAGAACAATTAAAAATACTTATGTTAGGGGCTGGGCATGGTGGCTCACACCTGTAATCCCAGCACTTTGAGAGGCCAAGGTGGTGGATCACTTGAAACCAGGAGTTTGAGACGAGCCTGGCCAACATGATGAAACCCCATCTCTACTAAAAATAGAAAAAAAAGTAGCTGGGCTCAGTGGTGTGCACCTGTAATCCCAGCTACTTGGGAGGCTGAGGCAGGAGAATTTCTTGAACCCAGGAGGCGGAGGTTGCAATGAGTTGAGATTGTGCCACTGCACTCCAGCCTTGGTGACAAAGCAAGACTCATCTCAGGAAAAAAACAAAGAAGAAAAAACAAAACACACACACAAAAAGCTAATGTTAGGGCACGCCTACTGTCTAGGACATAAATGAATTAATCCCTTCTGCCACTGCCGCAGATGTGTACCACATGGAGTTCTACTTGTGAGAAGCAGCTTCATCCCAAATCTGTGCTTGCAGTTTTGAGAATCTGCCCTTGTGATTTTCTTAATGGTCACGTGGTTATGGCAAAAGTGACTAAGATGGTGACTGGCCACTGCTGATGTTTTATGGCACATGGAGTAGTTCAAGGGAATTAATTAGTTGTGTTCCATTTATCACACCAGTTGAAATTTACCCTATTATTTTCTTATGCCTGGCTCCTGGATGTTGCTCATTTATTGGCATGGCTCCAGCATGATCTTACCTTTTATGCCACATGTGTCTTCAGGCTCACCTTTTTGTTTCAAGATTCCAAAATAGGAACACAATTCAGATATGGAATCCATATCAAATGCCTTAGAGTTACAGTTTTTGGAACTCTTATCAGAAACCACCATTTGTTTTCTCTGTCCAAAGTGTTTATTATGTTTATCTTTCCTGATGGGAAGCTAGACATACCTCCCAACTGCTCTGGAGCAAACTCAGCAACCTCAGGGATGCTCAGGTGTTCCTCCTGTCTTATTCTCTTGTCTCACTCTCAGGTGTTGTTCTCATTGGACATCTCTTTCACTTGCCCCCTCCACCTTTTTTTGTTTTGAGATGGAGTCTTGCTCTGTAGCCCAGGCTGGAATACAGTGGCACGATCTTGACTCACTGCAACCTCTGTCTCCCACGTCCCAGTTCAAGCAATTCTCTTGCCTCAGCCTCCCGAGTAGCTGGGATTACAGGCATGCTCTACCATGCTAATTTTTGTATTTTTAATATGAGGTTTCACCATGTTGGCCAGGCTAGTCAAACTCCTGTCCTCATGATCCGCCCGCCTTGGCTTCCCAAAGTGCTGGGATTACAGGTGTGAGCCACCGTGCCCAGCCCACTTGCCCTTTAAAGAGTTCATCTCTCCAAGTTGACTCTTAATCTAGACTGACTCTTGAGCCACTTGTGGGTGGGCCACAGGTGGACGTAATGTGTGGTTTAGAGCTAAGTCTCTGGAACCAGACTGCCCAGTTTCAAAGCTTGCCCCACCACTCAGGAGCTGTGGGACCTTGAGAAAGGCCCATTTTTGTTATATTTTAAAATGAGATAACATTGGTATCTACTTCATAGGATTATTTTGAGGATTACATGAGTAAATAGATGTGAAGTGCTTGTAACAGCACCTAACAGAATAAGTACTCAATAAATATTAGTGCTTATTAATATTACAAACTCATCTTCATGACACACACTCTCGGTGGTTAGTGACCGTTATGCATTGGATTGAAGGACTCTGACTGTGCACATACCCCTGCAGGAGTAGATCCAAGGAATACATACCTCCATGGCACATAGACATAGCTGAGCAGGGCCTGTGGGCATCTGGGCATGCCGATTTCCTTTGCTCATCTAAACTGCCGCCTCCTTGAGTAAGGTGCATGCCCACTGGGGAAGAGTTGTTCCCAGAGCCCGCACACCTCACCCCTGATAAGCCTGCAGGAGTCAGCCTGAGAGTGGGAGCCTGACCTCCTAGATGGGCCCGGACCATTCAATTATCTTTATTTCAATCATGACTTCCAGCATTGTGTCTGCTGTGGGCTCCCTCTGCTGGTTCCTCTAGCACGTATGCAAATCTGTGGAGTAACAGCTTTTAAAAATTCAGTTTCAGATTTATAGGAATGTTTGCATGAAGAACACATTTGAAAACATCTTTTTTTGTATGTGAGTGATACAGATCACAAGTACATTACTCTTCTTTTGGCACCTGCACTATGAGTTGGAATATTTTCAGGTTTGAAATTTTTTGTTTGGTTTGATTTCAAGTGGGAACTGCCATAATATGCTGAGAAACTTCTTCACAACATAGTCATCTAAAGTTGATCATTGTTTTATATTCTAATATATGGTACTGAATATCTCAGAATGTCATTTTAACATTCTAAGGTGAATGTTATTTTAACATCTAAATATGTGGAGACTTAGTTGTGAAGTCTGAAAAAGTCATAGCTTAGACCCCTAGAACATTGTTATGTTGAGGGTTTAGTACACCTTAGAAACTAGCACCTCAAATTTATTGGGTGATTCATTATTTATTTGGGGTTATACTTTATCAGTAAAACGTGCCACAGTGGCCCTAAAATTGTATTTTAAAATAAGTCTTCTGCTTCTTTGCATTTCCTTATCACTGTTTCCTTTCTCCCTTCCATTTTCTCTTCCTTCTCTGCTAGGATCAAACAGCATCAGTAGGGTAACTGCAAACATGGAAAATGGAGAAAATGAAGGAACAACTAAAATTATTGCACCTTCACCAGTAAAAAGGTCAGTGAAGTTAACTGAAGAAACGTACAGTCATATGCTATGATAAAAATGATTTTTTCTGTAGACAAGGTTAAAAATCTTTTAACTTTGATGATTAATGAATACTTTTGTTCCATGGGTTCCAATAAATAATCTCTGGGCCAAAGTATACATTAAAACACCAGTGAAACGTAAAACATCAGGACCTGCCTTTCTCATTTGAAGAAAATGCTCTTTTTGTCACAGCAAGGTGAACTCACAGATAGTCTGTGATCTGCATTCTCCACAGCAAAGTGAAAATTCCTTGTGATTTTTATAATGCCATGATATAATGGACTAACTCAGAGGGACTTGTAAAATAAAGTAGATAATATTCAAGTTTAATGTACTGTGTTCATTACAGTGGTGCACTGAACTGTTCCCTGGAAAGAGGGTTTATGGTATTTAGAGGCATCAGAGCCTCAGAAGTCAGTGATTGCATGTGTATGAAGACTTGTCATGGTCCTCTGCATCTATTTTCCCAGGGGCATTCCCAGTGGAAAAGCCTTTTCTTAATATATTACATGGATTGTTTCCCTGAGAGCTCAGCCTTGTTTTCTGTTAACACACTGTTGCAGAGTCATTTTTTCTTATCTCCAATTATGTTCACAGAACAGCATTATAGACAATAATGAGCAGCTTTCATAAGCTCACTTGCTCTATGGGGTCGCCCCACATGCATCATGGGGAAGTCCCAGCAGTCAGAGATATGTGACCTGCAAGGACTTCTTAGATCATCTACTTGATATTTTTTTTAGTAAATAATGGTGTCTTCATTCAGTGGGATTGTGGCTACTTTGAGGAATGTAGTTCATAATTTCTCAGCAAGATAACTTTAAGATCTGAAGATTCTCAGAGTTGTAATATTTTACCCAAGAATTTGCCTATGTTTTATTTAGTTCTAAGACATATACCAGTTCTTTTTTTAGAAAGACAGGTTCTTTATCATTGTATATCTTCAGTTTACCATATTTCCTTAGCCTCACAGCTGTGGATAAATAGCATCAGCTTCATCTGTATGTACAGGGTATGCCTGTGGTATGTTTAGCATAAGAACAAGACTCTTCCATAAGATTCAGATCCCAAGCTTTTTTAGAATGTGAAGAAGGAGTACAATCCTCCTTTTAAAAATTTATTTTTTCAACTTTATTTTAGGTCTGGGGGTCCATGTTTTTGTAGGTTTGTTACACGGGTAATTTGTGTGTCACTGAGGTTTGGTGTTTGCGTGATCCCATCACTCAGGTAGTAAGCACAGTACCTGATAGGTGGTCTTCAGCCCTTGCCCTCTCTCCTCTTCTGGTGGTCTCCAGTGTCTGTTGTTCCCATCTTGATGTCCATGTGTACTCAATGTTTAATTCCCACTTACAAGTGATAACATGTGGTATATGGTTTCTGTTTCTGTGTTAATTCACTTAGGATAATAGCCTCCAGCTGCATCCATGTTGCTGCAAAGGACATGGTTTCACTGTTTTTATGGCTGTGTAGTATTCCATGGTGTGTATGTACCACATTTGCTTTATCCAGTCCACTGTTCATGGTCAACTAGGCTGATTCCCCGTCTTTACTATTGTGAATAGTGCTGCAATGAACATGTGAGTGTATGTGCCTTTTTTTTTTTTTGAGATGGAGTCTCATTTTGTTGCCCTGGCTGGAGTGCAGTGCTGCGATCTTGGCTCACTGTAACCTCTGCCTCCTGGGTTCAAGTGATTCTCTTGTCTCAGCCTCCTGAGTTGCTGGGAGTACAGGCACACACCACCACACTTAGCGAATTTTTGTATTTTTAGTAGAGATGGGGTTTCACTATGTTGGTCATAATGGTCTCAATCTCTTGACCTCATCATCTTCCCACCTTGGCCTCCAAAAGTGCTGGGATTACAGGTGTGAGCCACCACGCCAGGCCATGTGTCTTTTTTTGTAGAATGATTTGTTTCCCTTTGAGTATATATCCAGTAGTGGGATTGTTGGGTTAAATGGTGGTTCTAAGTTATTTGAGAAATCTTCAAACTGCTTTCCACAGTGGCTGAGCTAATTTACATTTTCACCAACAGTGTATAAGTGTTTTTAGGTCGGGTGCCCTGGCTCAAGCCTGTAAACCCAGCACTTTGGGAGGCCGAGGTGGGTGAATCACTTGAGATTGGGAGTTTGAGACCAGCCTGATCAACATGGAGAAACCCCATCTGTACTAAACATTAGCCAGGCATGGTGGCACATGCCTATTATCCCAGCTACTTGGGAGGCTGACGCAGGAGAATCACTTGAATCTGGGAGGTGGAGGTTGCAGTGAGCTGAGATCATGCCATTGCACTCTAGCCTGGGCAACAAGAGCAAAACTCTGTCTCAAAGGAAAAAAAAAAGTATTCTCTTTTTCTCCACAATCTTGCCAACATCTGTTATTTTTTGTCTTTTTAATAATAGCTATTTTGGGGTCAGGCATGGTCGCTCACACCTGTAATCCCAGCACTCTGGGAGGCTGAGGCAGGCAGATCACGAGGTCAAGAGATCAAGACCATCCTGGTCAATATGGTGAAACTCTGTCTCCACTAAAAATACAAAAATTAGCTGGGCGTGGTGGCGCACACCTGTAGTCCCAGCTACTGGGAAGGCTGAGGTGGGAGAATTGCTTGAACCCAGGAGGCAGAGGTTGCAGGGAGCTGAGATCGCACCACTGGACTCCATCCTGGTGACAGACTGAGACTCCATCTCGAAAAGTAATAATAATAGTAATAATAATAATAGCTATTTTGACTGGTGTGAGATGGTGTCTCATTGTGATTTTATTTTGCTTTCTTCAGATGATTAGTGATGTTGAGTATATTTTCATGTATTTGTTGGCTGCATGTATGTCTTCTTTTGAAAAGTGCCTGTTCATATCCTTTGCCCATTTTTTAATGATGATGTTTGTTTTATCTTGTTTCATTGTTGAAGTTCTTTATAGAGTCTGGATATTAGATCTTTGTCAAATACATAGTTTGTGAATATTTTCTCCCATTCTGTACATTGTCTGTTTACTCTGTTGATAGTTTCTTTTGTTGTGCAGAAGCTCTTTAATTTAAAGTCCCGCTTGTCAATTTTTTGTTTTGTTGCACTTGCTTTTGGGGACTTGCTTAGTCATAAATTCTTCGCCAAGACTGATGTCCAGAATGATATTTCCTGGGTTTTCTTTTAAGATATATTTGTATAGTTTGAGGTGTTACATAAGTTCTTTATCTTGAGTGGATTTTTTTATATGGTAAAAGGAAGGAGTACATTTTCACTCCTCTGCATGTGGGTAGCCATCCCAGCACCATTTAGGGAATTCTTTCCACATTGCTTGTTATAGTTGATTTTGTTGAAGATCACATAGTTGTAGGTGTGTGACTTTATTTCTGTGTTCTCTATCCTATTCCACTGCTCTTTTCGTTGGGCTTTGGACCATATCGTGCTGTTTTTGTTACTGCAGCCTTGTAGTATAGTTTGAAGTTGGGTAGTAAGATGCCTCCAGCTTTGTTCTTTTTGCTTAGAATTGCTTTGGCTGTTTGAGCTTTTTTGGAGAGGGGGTTCCGTTTTCTGTGAAAAATGATGTTGGTAGTTTGATAGGAATAGCATTGTATTTGTATGTATATTGCTTTGGGCAGTATGGCCATTTTAACAACATTTTTCAACCTCCTTTGCAACCACATTCCTGTGATAGTACTGATACCTGAAGCGCCTCCAAAGTTTTCCTCAAGCTTCAGATGAGAAATACCTTAGGGAGTGAATGCAATTAACTTGTCACTGGATTTCATTATTCTTTAACTTTTGTCTGCTCTCTCAGTTCCTCTTTTATCTTCCTATTTCTTTTTCAGTCTCCCTTCTCCTTTCTCTTTGCTTTTTCTGATTTGTTTAACACATACACTTTCTACTGTTGTGTTAAGTGTCTACCATATTTGTTACTTTTCTTCATTTCAAAAGGTAAGCTTTTACTTTGGGAATTGGATCTATAGAAGTTTTTAACCTTTATAAAAATAATAGAAAACTTAGCTACTATCTACTATCTACAGATCTCATGAGTTATATGCCTATGTCAGATATGTAATTTTATAGGCTTATATTGATTCCTTCATGGATAGTATACTAGGGTGCAAGTCTGTTTTCTGTTTATTATTTTTTTTTAAATGACCTTGTCATCTCTCCTCTCTCCTCTTTGTTGGCTGTTATAAAGAACTGCTATCACTGTATCCTAGGACAGTTATATAGAGGATTCCTCAAAAAGCCAGGGTTAAAAGTGGATTTGGAGTTAAATAGCTCTATCTTTGTCTGAAGCTAAGACTCCTGAGAATGTGAGAGGTGACACAACCCTCCTGCCCTGGTGTCTGGAGGCTTCTGATGTGTCCCTTCCTCTGTGTTTCCCCATGGGTTTCTAAAACAATTTGTTAAGGGTAGAATAACAACTCAGTTATATTTACATTCTGAGGACTGGAAAATGATACTAGGTCAGGAAATAGCATTTGAAAGTCGTTCTGATTTGGAGGGATTAAGCCAAGATGTGGCGGAAGCTGGGAAAAGGTCAGTTTAGGTAGCCTGAACCTGCCCGGGGCAGACCCACCCGTGTGGATTCAGACCCATGCCTGAAGCCAGGGCTTCGCTGATCATGTCGTAAAACGGGATCTACGCTGAAGATCCTGGGAAGCCCAGATCCTTCCTCCTTGGCTTTCTTCTTTTCTTGGCTCTGTGGTTCCCCTTGCTTCCTCTCCTGCAGGTGGGTTCTAGAGTTTCTTAACAGTTGATGGACCTGGTATCTGTTGACTAAAGCAGTAAAACTAGAAAGAAAGAGTGGGGAAAGACCCAAAGGTACTTGCTGGAGACATAGATTTTTTAGGCAGCGACTTCATGTTCTTTTTAGACTCACAGGTGTAAACAAGCACATAAGTGTGCACATTTTAACTTTGTTAAAAAATTTTACTTAACAAATAAGTTTGTGTGTTTACTTTTATTTTCTACTTAACTTATTTTTCATACTTTTTTTTTTAATTCAAGCTTTAAGAAAGCAAAGAATGAAAATAGTCCTGATACCCAAAGAAGCAAATCTCATGCACCGTGGGAAGAAAGTGGCCCCCAGAGGTAAAGGGAATCATTGTTTCTATAAAGGAGACAGTAGAAAAGGGGTTAACACTTGTAGCTCATTGAATAAAGGAATCCAGCTGCTGGGTGACTGATCACAGCTAGCTGTGGATAAAGTGGGCAGACTCTAAATCATTGTGACTGGGAGAGGGGGAGGGTCTGGGATTTCTAAAGTGAAAATCAACAGTATGTTTCATAACATGAAACTTTTTCCTGGAAAGCCAAAAGGGAAACCTAAGAAATATTATGAAATTGCCTGTGAGGTAATATGTTTCTGGAAACTTTAAATGACATATTAATGATAATTTACCCCATTTCATAGTTTTGGTTAAAAACTTAAGTCAAAAACTATAGCTGATGAATAGTGATGCTGGAAGACCTTTATTCCTAAAAATATGGATATGTCTAGTTTATTTTTGGTAAAAACTGCCAAACCAGTGACAGACCTGTGTTGTACCTTACCATTCAAATTCTAGCCCTGGCACTTCCTAGCTGCTTTAGTTGGGCCATTTAATTAAGTAATCTATATTTTAATATTTTTTTCTGCTTAACCGGTCTAATAATTGTATGACAGTGCTGAAGGCTGATATGAAGATTAGCTGAGATAATGCATGTAAAGCGTTTAGTTGAGTCAGTGTTTAGAAAGGGGTAAATTCATCATGAATTCAGCAGTTCATCAACAATTCATATGAATTGTTATTGTTATCATTCGTGTGTGTTCATTTTTTACTACTGAAGGCTATTGAGACAAATGGCATTCCTGCAAAATAATGACCTTTATGATTTGATTTGCCAGATCTTACCTCTTTTGTTTCAATAAATCTTGTCAGCAAAGAGAACCATGTGGAAGTACCAGCTATGCAGTTACCGACTACTCTAGGTCTGGACTTCCCTCAGGACCTCTCTGGACTCTTTGTGACCATTTCTCTCTCTCTCCAGTGGACTCTACAATTCTCCCAGTGACCGCACTAAGTCACCAAAGTTCCCTTACACACGTCGCCGAAACCCCTCCTGTGGAAGTGACAATGACTCTGTACAGCCTGTGAGGAGGAGGTAAGCGGAGCACAGTCCCTCTGCTAGCAGTTGTCAGCAGAAGCATTTTGACCCAGGCCTGTCTTTATAACAGGTGATTCTTACACCAACCTTACTGTTTCTCCCCAAGATTATGGGAAGCTTACTCTTTTTGAGATAAAATAAGTTAGGAATCCTGAAGCATTTATATTAGCCAGAGTTTTGGAGAATTCTTTCATAAAATGTAGGCAGGAACTTGCTTTCAGTATTCTATTTATGACTAATGTGTCTAAAACTAGTATAAAAGATACTAAAAATATGTATTATTTATAGTATATAGTATAGAAAGTATATCTTAATATATGAAACATATTAAGTGTTTCTACCTGAGAAGACAAAACTACACTTAAAAATAAGCCTTATTAGCCGAAAAATGCCTTTTAAAGCACAGAAAAAAAATGAATCCTGTTACATTTTACCTATAAGGTTAGAATGTTTGAAGGGATTATATTTGTGTATGTATGCTTAATAAAAAAGTTCTTAGCTGGAAGTTTTGGACCTCTCCGCAAAGCAGGCTGGGCAGTGTGGCAGGTGCAAGAGAAGACGACTTAGAAATGACTCATCAGTGAAATTCTTTTCACTCCCATATGACAGGGACTGTGGTTTTCTTTGAGTACCTACATAACTGGCATTATATAAATGACTTTTTCCTCTTTTTAAAAAATAAAAATGTATAAATTAAAGTAGAGAAGGGGTCTTGCTCACTATGTTACTAGGTCTTGAATTCCTAGCCTCAAGCAGTCCTTCCAGCTCAGGCTCCCAAAGTGCTGGGGTTACAGGCATGAGTCATTGCACACAGCCTAAAAGACTTATAATTGTAAGAAGTTCAGTTCATGATTTCAGGTAACCATCAAAACTCTTTTTATGTACACTGCAGGTTTGGAAGCTGAGCCCTCCTTTCACCTATGCCCTAGTTAACACACACTTGCTGGCCCTTTGCTGCTTGATCCCTTTTGCTTCTGCTAGTTTCCCAGAGCTTTATCCCCATCTTTCTAAAACCAAGTTCAACTTCACTGAAATCCTTTGATGGTTAAGAAAAGAAGGGTCTATATTTCCTTTATGTAGTAGGACTGATGTGAGGGAGCTAGATCAGGACCCAACAGTGATTAGATACAATAATAGAGTAATAGAAGGCATTTGTTTGGTGTTGGCCATATTCCAAGTACTGAGCAAAGTGCTTGCTATATATTATCTCATTTAATCCTGATAATAACCCTTTGGGAACTGGCATTTGTATTCAAGCACAATGTGATTCTAGCAGAGGGGGATTAAGTAGGGAATTGGTGCAAAGGTATAAGTAGGATTGAAGGTGCAAAAGGCAGAGAGTGGTATAACTCAGAGATGTAGCTGCTATTACAGCCTCTGGACTAAAGAAATGCAAGGAGAGAAGTGGGTGTTACTTAGAGACCAGAAGCCACTTCTACCTTCGGCTGGCAATCCTGAGCCTGTCTTGCTGCTGACATTGCTGCAGGCACTGTGACAGATGCTAGGCAGGGACCGCTCTTGCTGACATTGCTGGGGGTACCACCACTGTAGCCAAACACAGAACCCCCACTTCTCAGGAGTGCAAGAGTTGATGCCACAGGTACAACTAGAAGCAAAATCACTTTCCCCTTTCTCCTCCTTCAAATCTTACTGGAGTCCCTCTTAACTAGAACCCAACTGGCAAAGGTGTCCAGGAATATAAAATTTCCAGGCTTTCTATCTTGACAATAGAGGGCAGATTATAGATGAGCCATTAGAGGCTGAGTACCAATTAAAACTATTCAGCCTAGCATCACCACCTCAACTTTTACAGATGAGAAAACTGAGGCTCAGGGAGATGATTGTAGCTTGTCCTCTGTGGCATATGTGGGATTTGAATCCCGGTCTGCACATCTGAAAAAGGTAGAGATAGTGATAGCCCTCATTTAAATACGGCTATACTTCAGCTCACTCAGCTTTCTCCTTGGGAACACCAAGATTTGGTTCAACTTGGACAATACTTAAAACCACAGCAACACCACTGGGAAATACTTTAAAGTGCATTTGTGTGTGTTGTATGTTGAGGCGACTTAGGGGGCGGGGATGATTAGAATTTAGTGTATGTTATTGGTAGATAGAGTTTTATAGTTTTCCACCCTTAATTGGTACAGTTTGTCAGCACTCCTTATACAAAATAATGACACGTGTTAAGCAGATAGTCATTTTATTTTAGTATGTTTGAAAATGAACTTAATTGAATTTTGCTAAAATATACCTAAGTTTGCATTGTTTTTGTACAAAATAATTGCTTGAGATAGTTTGCAGCACGTATACTCCCAAATCCAGACTTCACTTTTACACTGAGATTGATTTTCCGGTGGCTTCCTGTGAAACACAGAGAAGTAGCTGTAGAGAGTGGATACAGGATCCTTTCATTGGCATATTCCAGGGGGAAGGCTATTTAAATTTGCTGGGAAGAGAATTTTTTTGCCTGAGGATTCATAGAGCCTTTGCCTGGTGCAATTACAGGTCTCTCTTGGGAATGTGTGTTTTGAGGCAGCAGCCATTGCTGCATGTTGACAAAAAAGGACTAAAGCATATTCTTCTCTGTTTCTTTCCAGTATAAATGCCCTATAAGCGTCCCTGTCCTTGTCCATCTTGTTTTATCTTCACACATATTTAACTTGCACTGGGCACAAATCTCTCCATTGCTGGATTAACATTGACATTTAAATTCCAGACGTCATTGGCATGGAAGAATTTCAACTACTTAAATTTAATAATAGGAAATTATACTTTTCTTTGGATGCCAGGATAATCCATTTTGCAATAGATGTCAAAATTTCCTATTTTGTCATTTGTTTGTCGTGAGATGGATACAAGCTGCCAAATTCTGGCTGAGTCCAGAATAGTAATCCTTAACCTTTTTGGGTGATACTACCCTCTGAGATCTGATGAAATGTTGGATTCATCCCCTAGGGAAAGACAGGTTCATATTTAAATACATATAAACATTTTCATATAATTTTCAGTTTATGGAGACCCTGAAGCCTGCTTATTTAAACATTCCTATTCTAGAAAAAGAAAGCCGGCATATTTTCTGGTAGTACAATATATTTTCACTCCTCAGCTTTTACCTTTGCATTAAAAAATGTTTGCATGCCTGCTGTCTGCCATGCAGTGTGCTACCACCACTAGACAAAGTCCCTGTCCTGTGGTAGCTTACATACTGTTAAGGGGAAAATACCTGAGTCATAGGAATATATGTGCCATTATGACTTTACTATGTAATATGAAGGTAAGATATGTGGTACTTAAGGGAATTTTAAAAACTTTTTATTGAAACCTAGCATGCATACAGAAAAGTATACACATGTCATAAGTGTGACTGCATGATAAATTTAATAAACACCTGTGTAATGAGCACTATTAGGGGAAGTTGAGCCAAAGAGGTTGGGGAAGGGTTTCCTGAGGTTGGATGCTTGTGCCAGAATCTGAGATACAAGCAGGCAAAAAGAAAGGAATGATCATACCAGACAGAGGGGCTAGCACGTGCAAAACCCTTGGGAGGAAAAGAAATAGGGAATGTTCATGAAAAGGAATAAAGGCCAGAAGGCCAGTATTTATCAAACTCTGATAGTGAATGAAAATGTGTTAGAAATGAGCCTAGAGAGAAAGGTGGGATCAGACCTTACAGCCCACCTGGAGTTTGTTCAGGATTTTGGTCCTTAGACCAGTGTTTTTGTTTTTTTTTATTTTAACAAGGAGTGCAGTAACATCACATTTGTGTTTGTAAAGATGACCCTTACCGTCCTTTGGAGAAACAGTGGAAGAGGGTAGTGGCAGAAATGGAGAGACCAGGCAGCAGGCTATTGTACTAGTCCTAGCAATAGAGAATGCGAGCATGGACCAAGGTGGTGATGTAGAGATTATAAAGAAGTAGATGGTTTCAAGTAGGAGATAAAATTGGTAGGAGGATCAGTATGAGGGGTGGAGGAGAGGGAGCTGTCCAGAATGAAACCAAAGCTTGTTCAATTGTATGAATTCAGATGTGTTGTGTAGAAATAGAATCATCAGGACCTTGTTGGCTTGAATGTGACAATTGCCAATTTAGTTTCTGATATCTTGAATTTATAGAAGTCCAAGTGCAGGATTCCCATGGGTTATTGAATATAAGTCAGGAGCTAGATGAGTTTTATGGACCGAAATATAATCTTAAGTATGTTACTTGAAATATGTAATAGAGATTAGGTTGTTTAGGTTGATAGTATAGACAGAATGCAGAAAGACAAAGCCAGTGACAGAGTTGTAAGAAGCTCAAGCATTTGGCTTAACTGAAGAAGATTAACTGGTAAAGGAGAAAGAGAAATTGTGGCCATGGAGAAATCAAGAGAGTGAAAATTTCCATACCAAATGTCTCCCTTCTCTCTTCATTCACAAAATACTAGAATCCAGGCTTATATTACCTAGGCAGAAAATTAGAGAATCCCTTTGTAAGAAATGGACAGGGACAAGAGAAATGACTATGGATACCAGCTTTCAAAGCATCTTTCAATGAAATGGTTATATCTCCGAGGCATGAGACTAGAGAATCCCACTGCAGGGAATGGACCAGGTACAAGAGAAAAGGTTTACATGTACTTACTTCCAAAGGATTCTTCAATGAAATGATTGAGGCTGCCCTCATAGTACTGTGAGGCCATTAGTTAACATGCTCTGCACCATCCAAAGGGCTCCAGTAATTTTAACACTTATTGCTTGAATAGGGAGAGAGAGCCATGAACACCTGCATTTGAACATTGCTTCTGTCTGGAAAGGCAAAGATTAAAACAAATGGGGTGTAGGGTGGGGTTGGGGAACATTCTCACAGGAAACAGACAATATAAGAAAGAAAAATTTCTAAAAAACTAATTATTTAGAAAGATGAAAAAATATATAAATTTCTATCATTACAAAGGTAAGGACCAATGAATAACAGTTATTAGGCTTTAAATCAGTGTGGTAGAATTTAAAATAATCATTAAAAGATTTGGAAGGTAACGTTAAGAAAATCTTCCCCACAATGGAACAACAGCAACAACAACAACAAAAAAACACAATGAAACTAGTGTATGGAAATAAGGATAATAAAATTATCAAACCTAGTTATCAGACATTCAACTAATACAATTTCTACAAAAAAAGAACAGATGAAACACAAGAGAGGAAACTACTAAAGAAACAGCACAAGTAAATATTTCATAACTGAAGGATGTGACATTGTAAAGAAAAACGTACTGAGCATTTATCATAATCAGTTGAAAAGTTAGATTCATTACAAGGTTCATTATAATTAAATTTCAAAACGTAGATTAAGAAAGAATTCTAAAGATATGCAGTGAGCATGGGAATATAGGAGAGAAAAAAATCCATTTGCAAATGGCAACAAATCAAAATGACATTGGGGGTCAGGCCCGGTGGCTCACACGTATAATCCCAGCACTTTGGGAGGACGAGGTGGGTGGATCACTTGAGGTCAGGAGTTCAAGACAAGCCTGGGCAGCATGGTGAAACCCTGTTTCTGTTGAAGCTACAAATTAGCCAGGCATAGTGGTGCATGCCTGTAATCTCAGCTACCCTGGAGGCTGAGGCAGGAGAATCACTTGAACTTGGAAGGCAGAGGTTGCAGTGAGCTGAGATTGCGCCACTGCAGTCCAGCCTGGGTGACAAGAGTGAAACTCTGTCTCCAGAAAAAAAAAAAGACATTGGGCTACTTAACAGTAATATCAGAGGAAGAAGAATTGCCTTTAGAAGTCTGAAAGATTATTTTTAATTTAGGAGTCTAGGCCCAGATAACCATAATTGTTTGTATAAAGATATTTTCGGAAATTTTGAGTTCCAAAAAAGTGTATCTGCCATGCAAAATTTCTCTGTTAGCAACTGAAAGATACACTTTACCAAAACCCAGAGAAGTAGCCAAAAGACCTGGAGATGCGGGGTCCGTTATACAGATGCAAAAGGAGTTCCTTGGATTATGGTGAAGGAAGTTAATCAAAAGCAGGTGGTCCAGGTATTATAAGCAGGAGGGTCGAGAGCTCCAGGAGAAATATAAATGGAACTTGCAGATTACTTGAGCATCCATCCATAGCAGGAGTTTTGCAATTCTCTCAGAGTTTGAAGAATTAGTGATAAGCAAAAGAACACTAAGCAAGTGATATGTACATGGAAAACTTAGGCAAGTGTATCATCTCTCAGAAGATTTAAAACCTATAAAATAATGGAATCATATTCCTGGAACACTATTTAGATCATCTGTGGACAATATCTATATAATTGTGTTTATGCTAAATAGTGACCCCAAAATTTGATGCAAGAACAGGGACCACATATTGGTGTTAATGTTATTTGATGTAAGTATATTGAAGGAAATGGGGTAACATAAGCTATGCATTGAAGAGCCATGTCCATCCCGCCCAGTCGTAGTGGGAAGGCGCTAGATTAGAAAGAAGGTAAGCAAATGGAGCATGGGGCGTAAACACCATTCTCAAGAAGTTTGGCTGTGAAGGAGAGAGGAGGGACTAGGCAGATGAGGGGGGATGTGGACTCAAAGTAGATCTGTGTTTGAACAACAGAGACTTGAAAAAGTTAATAGCTTATAAAAAAGAGTCTGCCAGACAGGCAAGGTGACTATGGGTGAGAAGTGGGAGGGCAGTTAATGAAATTCATTGCGAAGACCCGAGGTGATGGGACCCACAAAGCACTGGTGGAGAGACTGACCTTGGTAGAAAGGATAAATCCATAAATAACAAGAGAAGATGTTAGTAAGTTTTTATTTTTGGTAGCAGGAAGATGAAAGAGTTCCATCTGGAGGCTACTTTTTCCTTTGGAAGGAGAAAACAAAGTCATTTGCTAAAACAAGGATACTGTGGGTCAGAGGGTTGCAGGATGGAGAGTTCGAAAGAGCTTTGTACTTAGATCTGTGAAAAGTGACAGGATTGCTGAACCGTGGTGTGGCCCCACTTCAGGTTTATGGACATGGATTTGTAGTGTAACTAATAGACCCCTTTTGTGTGACTCCTTCCAGCACTGCTCAAACCAGCTGTTTAAGACTGATCCAGAAAACTTGCATGGTTAGATTCACTCATGCCTGGGATTTTCACCAAAAAGATGGAATGAAAAACAGAGTTGGGGAATGTGTTGAGTATCAGCATGCATGTTATTGAAATGATGGATTAGGAAATCTAAGCTGAGTACAGAAGACAGTGAAGAGAGGTGAAGAGCTGATGGAGAGTAACCAGGTCAATAGATAGTCTTACTGGGGTCAAAGAAAAGGAATAATGGAAATAATTGAATAAGCAATAACAGCTTATCTTGGTTGAATGCTAACAGTGGCCCAGGTCCTATTGTATGCATTTTAAATATATTAATTCATTTTATCCTTTAGAGCAGACTTTAAAGAGATTCTATTAAAAGTGAGTCACTGCGTAGAAAAGTAACTTACTTAAATCACACAACTCATCATTGGAGGAGATGGGATTCACATTCAGGTTGTCTGGCTCCAGAGCCAGCACCTTTAACCAGGATGCCTCATTGAAGCTGTTTGGAAAGTAAATGGGGAGTGGTAAACAGGAAGAAGAGGAGACTGGGGTAAGAGAGCAAAGTGTTTGGAGGTTACAGACGATAAAGTCCAAAGTATGACCATGATGTAGGTTGCCGAGTTGAAGTGGAGGAGGTTATGAGAGAAGAGATAAAGAGAATTTGGAGTCAGGGTATGGGAAAGGGCATCCAAGTAAGATAATGTCAATTCTACTGTGGCAGAAATCAGCTTGGAGGATTGCAGGTCTGAAACTGCAGACCAACCTCATCATTAGATGAATGGAATTCAGATGGTTTGCAGAACCCACTAGAGTGAAGGCAGGTGATGTTATTAACATTATATTTCTGGGACCTGTTGTATGTAGGGTTAGACATATACTCATGACTTAAATGTTTGGTAAATGAATGAAGGTATGACACATAGGTATTAACTGAAGTGAAACTCATTTTATTGTGCTTTCCTTAGCCAACTGATAATTTCCTTTTGCTTTAATGTCTTTGTTTTCACAGGAAGGCCCATAACAGTGGTGAAGATTCAGATCTAAAGCAAAGGAGAAGGTAAAAAAAAAAAATGGCAGGAGAGTCAGAGGGAAGAAGGATTAGCAGATTTAGCAGTGCTCAGAGTTGAGGAAAAATAATATTTTTTTAGTTTCCAAAACCAATTTATCTTCAACTGATTCCAAGTCTTCCATTCCGTTGCATCCTGAGGCAGTGCTGTTTTCTCTTCTTTGTGTCTCAGAGGAGCAGTCTCATTTATCTATTGCCATATTATAAACAATTCCAAAACTCATTGGCTTAAAGCAACAACAACTGTTTTTATCTAGTATAATTCTGTCAATTGAACAGGTATCTTTTTAGCTAGTCTTGTTTGCAGTTTCATGAGGCTGTGTTCAGATAACAGCTGAGATTGTGTTATTTGGGCGCCTTTCTCTTTCATGTTGGCATCTTGGCAGAAAGGCTGGAGGCTTGGGACGTCTTTGCCTAGTCTCTCCACCTGGTTAGCTTACACTTTTTTAGACACTTCTTTTTTTTTATTTGTACTTTAAGTTCTGGGGTACATTTGCAGATCTTGCAGGATTGTTGCATAGGTACACACGTGCCATGGTGGTTTGTTGTCTCCATCGCCCCATCACCAACATCAGGCATTTCTCCCAGTGTTATTCCTCTCCAACCTCCCCACCCCCTGCTGCCCCTCCTCTAGCCCCCCACCCCCAACATACCTCAGAGTGTGATGTTCGCCTCCCTGTGCCCATGTGTTCTCATAGTTCAACACATGCCTATGAGTGAGAACATGTGATGTTTGGTTTTCTGTTCTTGTGTCAGTTTGCTGAGAATGATGGTTTCCAGATTCATCCATGTCCCTACAGAGGACACAAACTCATTGTTTTTTTATGGCTGCATAGCATTCCATGGTGTTTGTGTGCCACATTTTCCTTGTCAAGTCCATCATTGATGGGCATTTGGGTTGGTTCCAGGTCTTTACTATTGTAAACAGTGCTGCGATGAATATACATATGCATGTGTCTTTATAATAGAATGATTTATAATCTTTTGGGTACATGCTCAGTAATGGGATTGTTGGATCAAATGGAATTTCTGTTTCTAGATCCTTGAGGAATCACCACACTGTCTTCCACAATGGTTGAACTAATTTACACTCCAACCAACAGTGTAAAAGTGTTCCTATTTCTCCACATCCACTTGAGCATTTGTCTCCAGTTTTTTTAATGATCACCATTGTAACTGGCATGAGATGGTATCTCAATGTGGTTTTGATTTGCATTTCTCTAATGACCAGCGATGCTGAGCATTTTTTCATGTTTGTTTTTTTCATATGAAGCATATGTTTCCTATCCTTTGCCCACTTTTGAATGGGTTTGTTTGTTTGTTTCTTGTAAATCTGCTTTAGTTCTTTGTAGATTCTGGATATTAGCCCTTTGTTAGATGGGTAGATTGCAAAAACTTTTTCCCATTCTGTTGGTTGCCACTTCACTCTAATGATTGTTTCTTTTGCTGTGCAGAAACTCTAAAGTTTAATTAGATCCCATTTGTCTATTTTGGCTTTTGTTGCCAATGCTTTTGGTGTTACAGTCATGAAGTCCTTGCCTATGCCTATGTCCCAAATGGTTTTGCCTAGGTTTTTCTCTAGGGTTTTTATGGTATTAGGTCTTATGTTTAAATCTTTAATCCATCTGGAGCTAATTTTAGTGTAAGGTGTCAGGAAGGGGTCCAGTTTCTGCTTTCTGCACATGGCTAGCCAGTTTTCCCAACACCATTTATTATACAGGGAGTCCTTTCCCCGTTGCTTGTTTTTATCATGTTTGTCAAAGATCAGATGGTTGTAGATGTGTGACGTTGCCTCCAAGGCCTCTGTTCTGTTCCATTGGTCTATATCTCTGTTTTGGTACCAGTACCATGCTGTTTTGATTACTATAGCCTTGTAGTATAGTTTGAAGTGAGGTAGTGTGATGCCTCCAGCTTTGTTCTTTTTGCTTAGGATTGTCGTGGCTATGCGGGCTTACTTTTGGTTCCATATGAAGTTTAAAGTGTTTTTTTCCAGTTCTGTGAAGAAGGTCAGTGGTAGCTTGATGGGGATACTATTGGATCTGTAAATTACTTCGGGCAATGTGGCCATTTTCACAATATTGATTCTTCCTAACCATGAGTATGGAATGTTTTTCCATCTGTTTGTGTCCTCTCTTATTTCATTGAGCAGTGGTTTGTAGTTCTCCTTGAAGAGGTCCTTTACGTCCTTTGTTAGTTGTATTCCTAGGTATTTTATTCTCTTTGTAGCAATTGCGAATGGGAGTTCTCTCTTGATTTGGTTCTCTGTTTGTCTGTTATTGGTGTATAGGAATGCTTGTGATTTCTGCACATTGATTTTGTATCCTGAGACTTTGCTGAAGTTGCTTATCAGTGTAAGGAGATTTTGGGCTGAGATGATGGAGTCTTCTAAATATACAGTTGTGTCATCTTCAAACGGAGACAGTCTGACTTCCTCCTTTCCTAATTGAATATCCTTTATTTCTTTTTCTTGCATGATTGCTCGGGCTAGAACATCTAATACTATATTGAATAGGAGTGGTGAGAGAGGGCATCCTTGTCTAGTGCCAGATTTCAAAGGGAATGCTTCCAGTTTTTGCTCATTCAGTATGATATTGGTTGTGGGTTTGTCATAAATAACTTTTATTAGGTACATTCCATCGATTTCTAGTTTACTGAGGGTTTTTTGCATAAAGGGCTGTTGAATTTTGTCAAAGGCCTCCTCTGCATCTATTGAGATAATCATGTGGTTTTTGTCTATGGTTCTGTTTACATGATGGATTACATTTATAGACTTGTGTATGTTGAACCAGACTTGCATCCCCGGGATGAAGCCTGCTTGAACGTGATGGATAAGCTTCTGGATGTGCTCTTGCAGTCAGTTTGCCAGTATTGTATTGAAGATTTTTGCATCTATGTTCATCACGGATATTTGCCTGAAGTTTTCTTTTTTGGTTGAGTCTTGGCCGGGTTTTGGTATCAGGATGATGTTGGTTTCATAAAATGAGTTAGGGAGGATTCCCACTTTTTGTATTTTTGAGAATAGTTTCAGAAGGAATGGTACCAGCTCCTCTTTGTACATCTGGTAGAATTTGGCTATGAACCCGTCTGGACCTGGAATTTTTTTTTTTTTTTTTTTTTGGTTGGTAGGCTATGAATTGCTGCCTCAACTTCAACCCTTGTTATTGGTCTATTCAGGGTTTCAACTTCTTCCAGGTTTAGGTTTGGGAGGGTGCAAGTGTCCAGGAATTTATTCATTTCTTCCACATTTACTCATTTATGTGCATAGAGTTGTTTTTAGTAATCTCTGATGGTAGTTTGTATTTCTGTGGAATTGGTGGTGATATCCCCTTTGTCATTTTTTATTTTATCTATTTGATTCTTCTCTCTTTTCTTTTTTATTAGTCTGGCTAGTGGTCTGTTTTGTTGATCTTTTCAAAAAACCAGCTCCTGGATTTATTGATTTTTTTGAAGGGTTTTTTCTGTCTCTATCTCTTTCAGTGCTGCGCTGATCATAGTTATTTCTTGTCTTCTGCTAGTTTTTTAGTTTTTTTTTTTTTTATCTTGCTTCTCTAGCTCTATCAATTTTGACAATAAGGTGTTAATTTTAAATCTTTCCTTACTTCTCGTGTGGGCATTTATTGCTATAAATTTCCCTCTAGACACTGCTTTAAATGTGTCCCAGAGATTCTGGTACATTGTGTCTTTGTTCTCATTGGTTTTGAAGAATATCTTTATTTCTGCCTTCATTTCATTGTTTATCTAGTTGTCATTCAGGAGCCAGTTGTTGAGCTTCTATGCAGTGGTGTGGTCTTGAGTGAGTTTCTTAATCCTGAGTTCTAATTTGATTGCACTGTGGTCTGAGAGACTGTTTGTTATGATTTCCATTCTTTTGCATTTGCT
>CAUYLG010063465.1:0-10252 GCA_963573385.1 Cacajao melanocephalus
GAAGTTTTATTGTAGTAATATATATATTTTGCAGTGATAGATATATTTTTTCTACTATCATTCATATGTATGTGTGTGTGTATATATATATATATATATATATATGATAGTGGAAAAATTGGAAAATTTTCCAAATGGAACATAATTAATTAAGACATGTATATTTATTGAAATGTTATATAGTCATTTAAAAATATAATTATGAAGTCTATACAAAAGCATGATAAAGTGTTTATGGTTCTTCATTGTAATCACAATGAAAAATCAAGAATGGAAACTATTTTTTTTTTGGAAAGGAGTCTCTGTCACCCAGACTGGAGTGCAGTGGCATGATCTCGGCTCACTGCACCCTCCACCTCCCGGGTTCAAGCAATTTTCCTGCCTCAGCCTCCTGAGTAGCTGGGACTACAGGTGTGTGCCACCACACCTGTCTAATTTTTTGTATTTTTAGTAGAGATGGGATTTCACTGTGTTAGCCAGGATGGTCTTGATCTCCTGACCCAGTGATCCACCTGCCTTGGCCTCCCAAAGTGCTGGGGTTACAGGCGTGAGCCACCAGGCGTGGCCGAATGAAAACTATTTTAAATTTGAGTTATGTATAAGTAGGTAGTAAAAGACGAAGGGAATAGTGAAAATGAAGTTATCTTAAGATAGAATTTTGTGTATTTCCCTCTTTATTTTTCACATTTTGTAAAATATGCTTTCATAATTTAAAAATTTTGTTATCCATTGGCTTCACAATAAAAACTTAAAGGGCATGCTTTGTTTTTATGTATACATATATATATACATGCTTTGTTTTTATGTATACATATATACATGTATATATACATAGATGTATATATATGTGTATATATATGTATAGATGTATATATATGTATAGATGTATATATATGTATACATAAAAACAAAGCATCATATATATATTTACATCATGTATATATATATATATATACACACACATATACATATATATAAACATCCACATAAAAATGTTTGAGTAAAAGTGATAAACAGAAAACTAAATGTTGTATTCTGTTTTAGGTATTGCCCAGTGTAGATATTGACAGCATTTCAAATGGTAGTGCTGATGTCAGTTCACCTCTGCCTAGTCCCAAGGAAGCATCTCTTCCTCCTGTGCAAACTTGGATAAAGGTATATTTCAGAATTTTATCATATTATTTTGAGTAATATCTGATTGTAGATTTTAACTAATGTTACTCCATTTAAAGCATTTTATCATAAGATAACTTATTATAAAAATTTAGATTTTGAAGAAAAGATTCAAAACAAATTTTTTTTTTTTTTTTTTTTTAGATGGAATCTTGCTCTGTTGCCCAGGCTTGAGTACAGTGACGTGATCTTGTCTCACTATAACCTCTGCCTCTAGGTTCAAGCAATTCTGCTGCCTCAGCCTCCCAAGTAGCTAGGATTACAGGCACCTGTCACCACACCTGGCTAATTTTTGTATTTTTAGTAGAGACAGTGTTTCATCTTGTTGGCCAGGCTGGTCTTGAACTCCTGACCTCAAGTGATCCCCCTGCCTTAGCCTCCCAAAGTTTTGGGATTATAGGCGTGAACCACCATGCCCAGCCCAAAACAAATTTTGAATTGTTTATGAACTTGAAAGTTTGTTTCAGATTCTTACATTTATAACTATTTGGAAAGTGATATTCTTTAGTGTAACATTTTGGTAATTTAAGTTGTGAAACTCTCATGTGAAGAAAGAATTTCTCTTTGGTGATGAATCTTTGATTTACATGGGAATTACAGATTTCCTAAATGTGAATTTTATAGTGACAATTGGAGTTTATATTTTGGAATGTTACCTTGTTATCCTACTGTTAGACACGATACAAAAATATGCATTTCTTCCTGGTATTTATTTGCTTTTGAATACTGAAGCTGTGGCTTTACTACACAGCAAAATAGCAATGTAACTTACCTCAAGTTTTGTTTATTGTAAGCAAATTTAGTCATCGAGGATACAATTTTAAAAGCAGAGAGAACACCAGCAATCTCTCATGATCACAAGTAATAAAGTAGAACTGACCCTGGGCTGGTCGCGGTGGCTCATGCCTGTAATCCCAGCACTTTGAAAGGCTGAGGAGGTCTGATCACAAGGTCAAGAGATCGAGACCATCCTAGCCAACATGGTGAAACCTCATGTCTACTAAAAATAGAAAAATTATCTGGGCATGGTGGCGTGCGCCTGTAGTCCCAGCTATTCAGGAGGCTGAGGCAGGAGAATCGCTTGAACTCGGGAGGTGGAGGTTGCGATGATCAAAGATCACGCCACTGCACTCCAGCCTGGCAACAGAGCGAGACTCCCTTTAAAAAAAAAAAAAAAAACCCAGAAAAGAAATAGAACTGACCCTAAGTGACATTTGTGCTTAATTGAATTTTTCATCAGTAATTTTCAATAAACCAGAAGTTTATTGAAACTTCTATGATAACAAGTAATAAATTTTTGGACTGTTTATCATTCTGTCCTCAGTAAGACATTCTGCAGTCAGTAAGAGGCTATTGTGTGACTACATTTTATATAGTAAGGCCTAAAGGTTAGATTTTCAAAGTGATTATTTTGTTTATTTTCCTGAATTATTTGATTGTATATCTGTCTTTGTGTGAGTTTGTATATGTATATACTTAGATATCTACACATATAAACACTTTTCTTTCTCTTAATTCTAGAAGAGAAGTCTCAATTCTATCAACCTGTTGATCGATTAAGTTATATTGCTGGTAGAGTTTTTTACAGAAAAATGGCTGATGAATTTTTTATAGCTATTGAAATGGTGACCTAATGGCTTGGGGACTAGCTTAGATTTCATTTGCAAGTGAAATCAATTCTGAATAGGGTAATAAAATTTTAAAAAGGACCATGTAATTATAAGCTTATAGGTGGAAAGATGATAAATTACTTATAAATTTTAAAAGCATTAAGCACAACAAAAACTTTCTGAAAATGCTTTCTTTAGACTCCAGAAATTGTGAAGATAGATGAAGAAGAGGTGAAGTTTCCAGGAACTAACTTTGATGAAATAATCGATGTCATACAGGTAACAAAGCTTAGAAACCATGAGAAATTATTTTCTACCAGTATTTTTCCAGATTGTTGACTATCTTTTGACTATTAATATTTTGTTGCAGTGCTTTTAGATACTTTCTTTTACTTTTGAGTTAAATATACTTTTATTTTAGAAATTATAAGGTTGTTATTCTAGAACACAGTATTGTCTTTCATCTATATCACCTGACTTCATGAAACTTCATGATTGCTGTTTCCCGCCTAGAGTTTGTCTCTCCTGTTTCCTGCTTTCTTCTTTCTTCTCACTTCCTTTGGCTTCTTTTCTTTCAATTTGTCTTTTCTTCATTCTATTACATTTATCTATTGTGATTTTTGGATTCATCATGAGGTGACCAATTAATTTATATTGAGAAAAAAGGTTGTGAGGAATCTATAATCCAGAGGAAGATCTCATGTAGAACAAAGAGTTACAGAAATGATAGAAATAATGAAATAGAGGGAAAAAATTAAATAGTGGCAGAATTAAATTATAAAGGATGGGAGACAAAATCATAGAACATTGAAACTACTTGAATATTATGTCAGTAGACTTTAAAGAAGACATTTGTTCATGTTTCTTTGACTTTTAGAGCTAAGACCAGTTTTGTTAATCATAAAATGAACTCCAGTTTTAGAATATGAAGAGGTGTACAGTATATTAATGTTATTTGCTCATAGGTATGTCTTTTCTCATGTGAGTGCCACATGAGAATTTTGAAAGCAGGGACCTTAGTTTTATATTCCTAATGCCTAGCAAAGGTACTTGGTAATTGTTTATCTAATATACAAGTGAAGGAAACAGTTATAGCAGTAGCAAAGGATTTAGCATTCAAAGACAAGTGTTCCTGTAGTAGCTTTGCAATTTATTAGCTGTAGGCTTCATTTTTCAATGAGATAATATTACTGAGTTACAGTATTTAGAGATACCGAAGTGTTTTTGATTGAATTATTTATAGGTAAAATGATATGATTTCTGTGTTTTGCTTTAAAATGATATGTGAAGGGGATAGTGGCTAGATGAGACAACACTGACCATGAGTTGATAATTGTTAAAGTTGGGGAGCAGATAAATGTAATTCATGTCATTTATATAACAGATACATTACATAGACACTATTTGTTTTCTTTTAAACACATTTTTTGTAATAAAAAGTTTTAATAATTCCAGAATTAACTTTATTGATCATGATGTGATAATGCAGATAATTTGTCAGATGACTGACCTAATTGCATATTTAAATGTAAATTATAAGTTGTATAAGAGCAAAAAGTGATTTTGGAAGTGTATTAGTCCATTTTGCATTGTTTTAAAGGAATTACTGAGTAATTTATAAAGAAAAGAGATTTAAAGCCGGGCGAGGTGGCTCACGCCTGTAATCCCAGGACTTTGGGAGGCCAAGGCGGGTGGATTACCTGAGGTCAGGAGTTTAGGACCAGCCTGGCCAACATAGTGAAACTCTGTCTCTACTAAAAAATATAAAAATTAGCTGGGTGTGGTGGTGGGTACTTATAATCCTAGCTACTCAGGAGGCTGAGACAGGAGAATTCCTTGAACCCAGGAGGTGGAGGTTGTAGTGAGCCAAGATCAAGCCATTGTACTCCAGCCTGGGTGAAAAGAGGGAAAATCTTTCTAAAAAAAAAAAAAAAAAAGAAAGAAAGAAGGAAAAGAAAAGAGACTTAATTGGCTCATGGAAGTTTTTAGTCAAGTAGAAGGCTGTGAGGGAACAGTTGTGTCACAAAGCAAGAGAGGGAGCAAGAGAGAGAGGAGGATGTGCCGGTCTCCTTTAAACAACCAGCTCTCACATGAACTAACCTATTACTATGGGGAAGGCACCAAGCCATTCATGAGGGATCCACTCCCATGACCCAAGCACCATCCACCAAGCCCCATCTTGGACACTGGGGATCACATTTCAACATGAGATTTGGAGGGGACAAATATCCAAACCATATCAGGATGCATCAATTTTGTAATGATAATTATTAAGTTCATACATTTCTAGAGTAAAATGTTAATAGTGTTTTATCTAGGAATAATTTCATTTTCTAGTTTATTTTATGATTGCATTCAATGAATATTGGTTCTAAAAAGACACACCGATTATGTAATTAAGGGTTCTTCAATATGATATGTATGACTAATGTGTATATTGTAGTTAATGTGATACCACCTAATTAGAAACGCTGTTGGGTAATTTAGAAGCGTTGGTTAATTCAGGTAGTTCCTTGCCTATGACTGGTACTCAGTGAATCTTGAACAAATACAAGAATATAATAGTTTTGTTTTTATTACTACCAGGAAGAGGAAAAATGTGATGAAATTCCAGACTCTGAACCAATTCTGGAGTTTAACAGAAGTGTTAAAGCTGATTCTACAAAATATAATGGTCCTCCATTTCCACCAGTTGCTTCTACTTTTCAGCCCACGGCTGATATTCTGGATAAAGTAATTGAGAGAAAAGAGACATTGGAAAATAGCTTAATTCAATGGTAAGTTTACAATGGTGTTGGTATGAATAAAACTACAACAGCAAATATAAATGGAAAATATTAAATTGTGGCTGAAAATATTCCTTGTCTTCTTTTGTTTATTGAACTTTCTTTGCTTTAGTCACTGGAAAGTGTTTGATGTAATGCTGAGGGCCTAACTATTGTTGGAGGTGTTATTTTTGTCCTTGAATGTTCGTACTCAGTCTATTTTGGCAAAGTAGACTATTATTAGGAAGCCTTAAAAATGTACATGTTCTTTAATCCAGTGATTCATTTCCAGAAACTTATCCTAAGGAAGTAACTATGGTTTGCTACTAGGCCAGGGATCCCCAACCCCAGGGCCACAAATCAGTACCAGTCCGTGGCCTATTAGGAACCAGGGAACTAGGCTGCACAGCAGGAGCTGAGCGGCTGGTAAGTGAGCATTACTGCCTGAGCCCCACCTCCTGTCAGATCAGTGGTGGCATTAGATTTCACAGAAGCCAAAGCCTATTGTGAACTGTGCATGTGAGGGATCTAGGTTGCACGCTCCTTATGAGTATCTAATGCCTGATGATCTGAAGTGAAACAGTTTCATCCCAAATCCAACCCCGCCTACCTTCCCATCTATGGAAAAATTATCTTCAGCAAAACCAATCCCTGGTGCCAAAAGGTTGGGAATAACGGTTGACTGCTATACTAGGCCATATAATACCTGTCACTACAAACAAGGCACTGTTCTAGGTTTGTTACATACTTATAACAAGTTGTAATATGTTATCATTGTTACATATTACAGTAACAATTGTAACTTGTTATTACACATGAATATGAAATGAACTCTATGATTTGTATTTTTACTTGTAAGAAACCTTAAGGAAGTTATGGAATAAGTGAAATGACTGAATATTAATATAGTCATGAAGATTAGGTTTAGAAGACATTTAGTGATGTTAAAAGATATTAATAATAAACTAGCATGTAAACGAAGCAGTATACTAACAATGTAACCCTAGTTTACAAGATCTTACTCAAAAATAAGTGTGCAGCCAGGCACGTTGGCTCACATCTGTAATCCCAGCACTTTGGGAGACCAAGGCGGGTGGATCACCTGAGGTCAGGAGTTCGAGACCAGCCTGATCAACATGGTGAAACCCCGTCTCTACTAAAAAAAATTAGCCAGGTATGGTGGCAGGCACGTGTAGTTCCAGCTACACAGGAGAGTGAGTCAAGAGAATTGATTGAACCCAGGAGGTGGAGGTTGCCGTGAGCTGAGGTTAGGCCACTGCACTCTAGACTGGGCTAAAGAGTGAGACTCTGTCTCACAAAAAAAAAAAAAAAAAAAAAAAAAAAAAGTTTGCATAAAACAAAAGTTTGAAAAAACATATATACCAAATTAACTGTGTTTATCCTTGAACCTAGAATTATAGGCAAGCCTTATCATTGTTTTAAACTCATATATTTTCTAAATTTTTAACAATGAACACCTATTATTTATATAATAAAAATGTTTAAGAAGTCTATTACCTGCTCTAAAGAAATGTTCTAGAAGTCTCCTGTTCACCTTTCCCTTCCTGAAGATGTCCTTGGAAATACATTTTTCTTTACATTTTAAGAGGAAAACTAAAATAAACATATAGGCTGTACTATATTACAGTCTATGTTACAGTCTATATGTTTATTTCCTTGAAGAGAGGGCAACTGGACTTCTAGCTCTGATAAGTACTAAAATAAACATATAGGCTGTAATATAAAATAAACCTATAGGCTATAATATAGTACAGTCTGTATTACAGCCTATATGTTTATTTCCTTGAAGAGAGGGCAGCTGGACTTCTTTTCTAGCTCTGATCGTGTATGGTTTTTATATGTGCGCTCAGAGTGGAAATCAAACAGTTTAGGTCCATGATGTCATTGACCCAAGTCTTATTTTGAATTTAGGAGTTCTGTTAAGCTTTTCATTAGACTAATCTGAAAGATTTTGATTTGATTTCATGAACTATCTCCCACAAGGAGATTCTATTTAGTGTGTTTTATCTTCTTCAGAGGTACTTTTTTTTTTTTTCAAGACAGGGTCTCACTCTATTGCCCAGGCTGTAGTTGCAGTGGGGTGATCACGGCTCACTGCAGCCTTGGCCTCCTGTGCTCAAGCCGTCCTCGCACCTCAGCCTCCTGCATAGCTGGGACTACAGTAACATACCACCATGCCCAGCTAATTTTTTGTATTTTTTGTAGAGATGGTGTTTTGCCTTCTTTCTCAGGGTGATCTTGAACTCCAGAGTTCAAGCCGTCTGCCCAACGTGGCCTCCCAAAGTGCTGAGATTACAGGTGTGCACCATGATGGCCAGCCCATTTTATTATTTTTTTTTCTTCCAGATTTAACTTTGAGAATGATTGCTTTCACACTAACATGTTTGTGGCATTGGTAAAGGTTATTTTTAAGGGTGTTCTGTCTAACATTTTTAACATTTCAATTAAATTGAGGAATCTTAACTTTTATCTGCCCCTCCCTCGCTCAGGGTAGAGCAAGAAATAATGTCAAGAATTATCTCTGGGCTCTTTCCAATCCAGCAACAGATTGCCCCTAATATCAGTGTGTCAGTCAGTGAGACAAGTGAACCACTGACTTCTGACATTGGTGAGTGAAATGGATCTTTTTTGTTTTTATTAAAAGACAAAAGCCTTAGTTCACTGTGGATTTATACATTCCAGAGGTCAAGTAAATCCTCCAACAACAAAAGGTAAGCTCTTCTAACCTTACTTCATAGTACTTCTTTGTGGTGGTGGTTAGTTATCGCTCACCCTCTTATTTCATGTTGCAGCTTTCAGATGATTAAGCCACTCTTCATACCTCCCACCCCAAATCTCTGTTATCCTCATAGTACTTTGTACATATTTTTGTTATAGTAATTACCAGTTATATTAAGGTTGGTTTCCGTATCTGTCTCACTATAGACTATAAATTATTCAGGATTTAAGGATGTTTCTCCTCTTGTGCCTAGACCTTGACTGATACCTAACAAGAGTTTAAGTATTCACTGAATGGTTAAAATGAGCCTTTTTGTTTTTGAGATGGAGTCATGCTCTGTTGCCCGTGCTGGACTGCAATGGCACGCTCTTGGCTCACTACAGCCTCCGCCTCTCAGGTTCAAGTGATTCTCCTGCCTTAGCCTCTCGAGTAGCTGGGACTAGAGGCACTCGTCACTGCACCCAGCTAGTTTTTTGTATTTTTAGTAGAGACATGGTTTCACCATGTTGGCCAGGATGGTCTCAATCTCTTGACTGCGTGATCTGTCCGCCTCAGTCTTCCCAAAGTGCTGGGATTACAGGCATGAGCCACTGAGCCTGGCCTAAATGGTTAAAATGTGCCTCTTTATACAGCCTATGTCATTCTTTTTTTCTTCCCTCTTTCCCTCTTCTCTCCCTTCTCTTCCCCATTTTTTTCTTCCTCTTCTTTTTCTCCTTCCCCCTTTCCCTCTTCTTCTCCCCCTTCTTTTCTCCATTTTTTTCTTCTCTTCCTCTTCCTCCTCCTATTCTTCTTCCTTTCCACCTCCTTCTTGTTTTTCTGGGTAAGTTTACTTGCCATAGAAGTCACCACTTCTAAGTGTATAGTTTGACAAGTTTTTTGTTTGTTTGTTTTAATTAGAGCCAGGGTCTTGCTCTGTCATCTGTGCTAGAGGCTGGACTGCAGTGACATGATCATAACTCGCTGTAATCTCAAACTCCTGGGCTCAAGCAACCTTCCTGCCTCAGCCTCCCAAGTAGTTAGGACCATAGGTGTGTGCCACCATGCCCAGCTAAAAATAATTCTTGGGTCAGGTGCAATCGCTCAGGCCTATAATCCCAACACTTTGGGAGGCTGAGGCAGGCAGATCACCTGAGGTCAGGAGTTCAAGATCAGCCTGGCCAACCTGGTGAAACCCTGTCTCTACTAAAAATATAAAAATTAGCTTGGTGTGATGGTGCACACCTGTAATCCCAGCTACTCCGAAAGCTGAGACAGGAAAATTGCTTAAACCCAGAAGGCGGAGGTTGCAGTGAGCCAAGATCACATCACTGCACTCCAGCCTGGGCGATAGAGCAAGACTCTGTCAAATAGACAGACAGACAGACAGACAGACAGATAGATAGATAGATAGATAGATAGATAAAGTAGAGATGGGGGTCTTGCTGTTTCTCAGGCTAATGTCAAACTCCTGGCCTCAAGTGATCCTCCTGCCTTGGCCTCCCAAAGCACTGGGATTACAGAAGTGATTCACTGCACCTGGCCCAGTTTGACGAGCTTTGACAAGTACACACAGCTATACATTAGCCACATAATCATGAGATAGAAAAACATTTCTATCTTCTTCAAAAGCTTCGTTATGCCACTTTGCAGTCAATTCCTAAACCTCACCCAGGCGTGGTGGCACACACCTGTAATCCCAGCTATTCTGGAGGCTGAGGCAGGAGAATCACTTGAACCTGGGAGGCAGTGGTTACGGTGAGCTAAGACTGTGTCATTGCAGTCCAGCCTGGGTGACAGAGTGAGGCTCTGTTTCAAGAAAAAAAAAAAAAAAAAGTTTGAATTGCAAGCATGTTTCTTGCCCACTTATTCTGAATTTTTTTTTTTTTTTTTTTTTTTTTTTTTTTTTTTTTTTTTTTTTGGTGGGTTGGAAGAAGGATTTGTGCCGGGAGTTTTTTTTTTTTTGGTTGTTTTGGTGGTTAAGATTA
>CAUYLG010063469.1:0-18661 GCA_963573385.1 Cacajao melanocephalus
TGTACAGAAGCTCTGGTGTTTAATTAGAGTCTGCATAGCCCAGATAATTCTAAGCAAAAAGAACAAAGCTGGAGGCATCCCACTACCTGACTTCAAACTATACCATAAGGCTACAGTAATCAAAACAGCATGGTACTGGTATCAAAACAGAGATATAGACCACGGGAGCAGAACTGAGGCGTTGGAGGCAATACTACACATCTACAACCATCTGATTTTTGACAAACCTGACAAAAACAAGCAATGAGGAAAGGATTTCCTGTTTAATAAATAGTGTTGGGAAAACTGGCTAGCCATGTGCAGAAAGCAGAAACTGGACCCCTTTCTGACACCTTACACTAAAATTAACTCAAGATGGATTAAAGACTTAAACATGAGGCCTAACACCATAAAAACCCTAGAAGAAAACCTAGGCAAAACCATTCAGGACATAGGAATAGTCAAGGACTTCATGACTAAAACACCAAAAGCATTGGCAACAAAAGCCAAATTAGACAAATGAGATCTAATTGAACTCCAGAACTTCTGTACAGCAAAAGAAACAATCATTAGAGTGAACCAGCAACCATATGCAGTCTTATGTTCATTAATGTACTTACTGCTATTGAATATACACCTAAACTATTCAAAATAATAGATTTTGAAACATATATATTTTACCACAATAAAAAATCTAAAATATATATGTGCAAGATAATTACAAACATGAATTTGTAATTTTCTGTAGAAGCACAAGAAGTATACATGGTAAAATCTCAAGTTACATTTAAAACCTAATGATCTATAAGTTACCCAGGCCAATCAGTTATATAAGCTCAAAGTATACTCTTCTGTCAAGGAAGAGTTTATTCAAGTATTTAATGAACATCAGACAGTATGCTTAGAAATATGTTCAATATTACATATAAATGCTGTTTTAAAGAGCTATTAACTTCTTCTAATTAGGTGCTTATTTTTATAATTGTCTTCAGCACAAACTAATCTTCCTTCAGTTCCATGGTAGTATTTAAGAACTTGAAAAATCCTACATATAGAACTGTAACAGCAGCAGCTGCAATTTTCTGAGCTGTTTATATCAAAAGGAACTGTACTGCGTACATTATTTCATTTAATTGCTACAACAAAATAAGGTGGGTATATAATTCCACTTTAAGAATGAGAAAAGTGAGATTCAAAAAGCTTAAGTAAGAAGTTACATAGTTGGTGAGAAGCAGTTTGACTTGAACGTTAATGTTTAAGAAACAGTAAATGAAAATTTGGCTTTCTATTTTTGAACTACACCAAAACACAAAGGTGATGAATAAAAACTTTCATATCTCATTTAAGGGAAAAAAAAGCAGTGATTATCTCATCACAATACATGTTAAACCCTCAGTTACAGAATGATTAGTTTGTACCCCTAGAGATTCTTTTTAGGCATGCCTATTATCCTATTCCTAACTTAGGACGAAACATGGAAAGACAGGTAAAAATTTAGATCAATATTCAGGAATGACACATCTACTAACAAAAAGTATAACTGTTTCAGCCAATGAAGTTAGGAAAGTAATAAAAGCAAGCACAAATCTTGTAAGGAACAAGTAAAACTGTCCTTTAGCAGTTGATATGATCATGTACCAAAAAAACCTCCTAAGGAATCTACAATAAAGATACTGAAACTAAAACTAATAATTTAACCAGGTTACAGGATATAAGACAAATTTTTACATACTAACAACAAATATTAAAAACTGAAATTAAACAACATAATTTGAAAGAGTATAAAAAATACTTAGAGGTAAATTTATCAAGATGTTTTTAAAACCTCTACAATGAACACTACAAAACATTCTTGAGAGAAATTTAAGATGTAAATAAATAGATATCATGTTCATAGACTAGAATATATCAATTCTTCCCCAAATTTACCTATAAGATTCAAAGTAATTACATAAATATCCTAGTGAATGTTTTGTGGCATTATAAATTGATTCTTAAATTTATACGAAAATGCAAAGGATTTGGCAAAGCCAAAACAAATTTGAAAAAGGAAAATAAAACTGAACAATGTATACTACCTAACTTCATGGCAGATTATAAAGCTCTAGTAATCAAGTATTAGCATAAACACACACAGATCAATGGAATAAAAGAGAGATTCCAGAAACAGACCCACAAATATACTACAATCAATCTATTTGACAAAGCTTCCAAGGAAAGTCAATGAGCAAAGGATAGTCTTTACAAGAAATTATGCTGGAACAATTAAAATAAAATAAACCTTAACCCTTAAGTTATACCACAGAATAAAAGTAACTTAAAAGGGGCCATGATCCCAAGCATAAGACTTAAATCTACAAAATTTCTAGAAGAAAATATTTGTTATCTTAGGATAGACAAACATTTCTGAGGACACAAAAATATGAACCAAAAATAGATATGTAAATTGGAATTCATCAAAATTTAAGAAGAATCTGAATTACAGTGTAAGGAAAATAACAACATAAAGAAAACTTGCCATGAACTAGATGATGCAATACATATATTTGACAAAGTACTAGATCCAGACTATATAATGAATACTTGTATGTTACTTATAAAGAAAACCTAACTTAGAAAAGGCTTAAACACACATTTTACAGAAAATAGCCAATAAGCATACAAAACGATGCTAAATATCATTAGTTACCAATGAAATGCAAAGCAAAACTGTGAGATGTTACTGCACATTCTTAAGAATAACTCTTACAGACACTACCTAAGGGTTGAAAAGAATGTGAAACAATGGGCAATCTCATTGCTGTGGGAATGCAAAATGGTGTAACCCTTTTGGAAAATACTTTGGCAGTTTCTCATAAAGTTAAACATTAGATCCAAAAATTCTACTCTTAAGTATTTACCCAAAAGAAATGAATGAAAGAACATATATACACAAAGATTGGCACAAAAATGTTCATATTAGCATTATTCATTATAGTCTCGAACCAGAAACAATCCAAATTTCCACCAACATGAGTGAGTAAACGAACAAGTTGTGATATAGACACACATTGTAATACTACTGAACAATAAAACTGAATGAACCACTGGTCAAAAAACATATTAAATATTAACATGGGCAAATCTGAAAAACTGTGCTGTGCCAAAGAAGCCACCAGACAAAAGACTGTATACTCTTGTGATTCCATTTAAAATTCCAGAACACATAAAACAACTCTAAAGACAGAAAGGACATCAATAGTTACCTAAAGTCTGAGCTCAGGAAAGCAAGAGAGGGCACAAGGTAGATTTTTCAGGTGATGTGGATGTCCTACCTGTCTATATTTGGCAAAACCAATCTTTACACATAGTAAAGTTGATTTGAAAATCCTTCTAAACATATGTTTGGTGAAATGGAACATAGCATATTTAAAAGAAGGCAGCTGATGTTAGAGACCAGATTATAAATATTTATAAAAACCTAAAAACAATTTAGAATTAAAATAAAGCTGGAGAGGGTTTCATACTTTAAGTGCTATGAAGACAAATCACCATGGGGAGAAAAAAACTGGGGTGAATCTTTGAAAAATTTATTCTAACAGAAGATTTAAAAAGTGATTACATAGAAAAACTAACTGATCATAGCTTGCTTTTGAAAATCTCTTTCAAGCCAGGGGCTTTTTAGGGTGAGCAGTTAGTGCATTTCTTTCTAATTATAAAAGATGGAGAAAGCAGCAACAGAATTGAACCTGACTGATTCATCTTTGAATGGCTCTTTCAAGCATTTCTTTTCTTAATGTTTAAGTTCACTGGTACAAGTGCAGGTTTGCTGCATAGGTAAACTTGTGTCATAGGGGTTTGTTGTACAGATTATTTCATCACCTAGGTACTAAGCAAGGTACTCATTAGTTATTTTTCCTGATTCTCTCCCTCCATCCACCCTCCACCCTCTGAAAGGCCCCAGTGTGTGTTGTTCCCCTCTATCTGTCCATGTTGAACCATTTCTTTTAAAATTCAGCCCAAATCCACTTTCTAGCTTCATTTTGCCTAACTTCAAGTCAGTGCACTCACTGAATTTTCTGAATTACAACTTGTAGGCTATTGTACACAAAGGTCTGGTGTTTGAAATGCTTCCAGATATAGAATGAGCATATTTGGAAGCCTGTGGCCAGTAGTTTTTGCTACTTTTTAGACAGAGCCATATTAAAATTATCTTAATTCAATCAAGGTAGTAAAGTTTAGGTCCCTAGTCCCAAGAATTCAAAGCTGGCAGACAATGGTTTCTCAACAATGAAAATAATAATTTTCCATGTCAAATAATATCTTTTTACATACTTTCAGAAACATTATCTAACAATGAGGTGAATTCTATTACTGTCAGGATTCCTATCGTATGTTCTTTTTTTTTTTTTTTTTTTTTGGATTAAAGAAAGTCATTTTGTTTCTCACAGTTTTCACAACCCAAACAAATAGATAAATTCATAAAGAAAATGTCATACATACATAATTGGAATATTATTCAGCTTTGTAAAAAAAAAAAAAAGTGGGGGGAATTCTCTCATTTGTGACAACATGAATGCACCCGAAAGATATATGCTAAGTGAAATAAGTCAGGCACAGAAAGACAAATACTGCACATTTATTTATTTATAGAAAAGTATAAACTTGAAGAATATGCCAGCAGCATATTGCAATACTTGTCTATATTTTTATTTTAATTTCACAACAATTGTTGTAATACATTGCTCAGAAAAATTATGCACCTCGCCCAAACTACCAAAGAGAGCTATGATTTAAAACCAGATTAAACCCCCAAATCCATTTTAAGTATCATGCTGTAATACCTCAAAAGGAGATCTCAATCTCTCCAAGAGGTACTACATAAACTTGGGAGAAGAGTGACAGCATAATTTTTAAAAACTTAATTTACCTTCAGAGGACGCAGAGCACCACAAAATTTTGTCCACCAGCTGTTTTCAATGAATTCTAAATGCCTCTCTCTCTTCTTAAGTGTTCGTAACCTTTCTTCAAATTGTTTTAAGGCGCGTTTATCCCTTGCTGGCAAAGGTCGACCATCTTTGCTCTGCAAATAACAGAACAAAAAAAAAGTTTTACTATTAACATCTTATTAAAGTATTTAGCAGATTCAGCAGATCAGGTGACAAAACCTTTTCAGGATGGACATTCCTTAGGCAAATTTACAAACTAAAAAAACCTGACAACTTCAATATGACAATAAACATAGGATAGACAAGGTCAGCATCAAAATGTGGATGTGTGTACATTTATGCCTACCTTCTTCTTGATCGCAATATATGGTAAAGTTATGCTCCACAAAAAGTATTTTGTATAAGAAATGCTAACTACTATGCACTTTATTCAATTATTCTCCCTCCTCTCTAAACTCACTGTTTCACTTATTTTAATATATCTGGCTCTGCCTCTTCCCTCTCTCTAGTCAAGTGGTTGTGTTACCTGAAATGATGCTTCTCAGCCCAATTAAAATACTAACAGAATGAAGCAACACAAGTACAGACGGCATGCAGAGGTTTTTGTAACAATTACTAAGAATTGACACTTCCTTGTTTTCCAAGTATTTTGGCAATTAAGTCCAGCTTTCTTTGGCCAACCTGACAGATAATTTCCATCTCTGTAACCACGAGCAGTACCTTTCTCATCATATCTCACAGACACACTTTCTCAATGAACTCTCCAGCTCCTGTCTTCAACTGGCTACAAAAATAAGACAACTACTAAATATGGAAAAGGTAAACTATAAAATTGTTTTAATTGGAAGGAAGAAGAAAAATATTTGTACAGGATTACATTTTTAAAATGCAAATACATTAGATATTAGAAAGCCTTTAATATTCCTGTTAAGGTTGAAATAGGTTCCTAGCAGATACACAACATATTGCTCTCCCGTGTATCCTAGTGCAGCCTCAATTTGAAATCATAAATGTAATGCAGAGAATACCTATGTAATCTTTAATAAAGAGATTTACACAGTTACAACAATCTCTTTACATATCTGCATCATTATGCTCTTCTAAAACCAGTCGTCCTCTTCTACATCTTACCTTTATTGTTTGTCAAACTTCATGCATACGAAACACTTAAAAAGTTTAATACAGACTTCTAGGCTCTATCCCCAGAGGATGTGATTGAGTAGGTCTTGAGTGGGGCCTAGAATTTGAATTTCTACCAAATTTCTAGGAGATGCAGATGCTGCTAGTCCAGAGACCACACTTTACGTACTCCACACTATATTTCATTCCTTTAAGTCAAGTATATTGGGTATTATCACTGGATCCCAGAACACAGAAACTAAGAGGAATTTTCTGAAGATCAGAGGAATAAAATTAACACTCCGTTCTGGAAGATAAATCCAGGTAACAATACTTCAAGTGTGTGGTATGAGAAGGATTTGGCACTTTATATCTTAACCATAACAGTATTCCCCAAAATTTCCACTATCCTATCAAAAGGATACTAAAAATGAGGTAATTTTGTCTCACTGCTAGTGTTCAGTATTTTGGAAAAAAAATTAGTAAACTGATTTAAGGATCCACTTGAAACAAACCCAAGTTATCTGCCTATTTGGTGAATGCTGCAGTGGAATGAGGGATGAATGTCCATTTTGCATTGCCAAATTGACTAAACAAATATATAAAATTAATTTTGGTGAGAGAAACAAATATTAAGATGCACACTCAGCAGTGGACATCTATCTCATTTGAAAGAGAAAATATAGTTACATAGATTAAAATGTAGTTCAAAGGTATAACAAACTCCTTGTTTAAAGAAAAAAAAAAAGGTAAAACATGAACGCTTCCCTTCACACTGTCTCACTGCCTCCAGTTACCATATTACCATTCACCTTTCCTATGGTCTTCACTGTTAAGCAGTTCAATATCCTTCAGCAAATTTTCTATTTATTTACACACACACACCCACAAATACACACATACTCAACTATATTTATGATTTCTTGTTATACACAATAGGTAACAATTCTTGAAAACCTTTCTTTTTGTTTAAATTTTAAGTTCATGGGTACATGTGCAGGATGTGCAGGTTTCTTACGAAGGTAAATGTGTGTTGTGGGGTTTGTTATACAGATTATTTCATCACCCAGGAATTAAGCCTAGTGTCTACTAGTTATTTTTCCTAATCTTCTCCCTCTTTCCACCCTCTGCCCTCCAGTAGGCCCTAGTGTACACTGTTCCCCTCTGTGTGTCCATGTGTTCTTATCATTTAGCTTCTACTTGTGAGAACATGGAGTATTGGATTTTCTGTTCATGTGCTGGTTTGCTAAGGATAATGGCCTCCAGCTGCAAGCACATCCCTACAAAAGACATATCTCATTTTTTTTATGACTGCATACTATTCCATAGTGTATATGTATCACATTTTCTTTATGCTGACTACCACTGAAGGGCATTTAGGTTGATTCCATGTCTTTGTTATTGTGAATAGTGCTGCAATGAACATTTGTGTGCGTGTCTTTTTCTCAGAATGCTTTATATTCCTCTGGGTATATATCCAGAAATAGGATTGCAGGGTTGGATGGTAGCTCTGCTTTTAGTTCTTTGAGGAATCACCATACTACTTTCCACAACAGTTGAACTAATTTACACTTCTACCAACAGAGTATGAGAGTTCCTTTTTTCTGCAACCTTGCTGGCATCTATTATTTTTTGACTTTTTAATAACAGCCATCTGACTGGTGTGAGATGGTATCTCACCACAGTTTTTATTTGTGTTTCTCTAATGATCAATGATGTTGAGCTTTTTTCATATGATTGTTGGCCACATGTATGTCTTCTTTTGAAAAGTGTCTTGAGCACTTTTCTTGTGCAAAACCTGGTCTTCTCTTTTTATATTTATTTGCCATAAATCTTCTGAATAACTCTTTGAGGCAGATAATAGTATATTCATTTATTAAATGAAAAAAGGCCTACAGCTATTATGTGCACAATCAGTAGAGCTAGATTTTGAACTGAGATCATCTGATTTTGCAAGATGTATTCTTCAAGCTATATATAGATTTATAAATATATCTCATTCCTTTTCATCACTGCACATTACAACATGGTATCTAGATTTAACAAATAACTTATTTTTCAACATTTGGATTATTTCCTCTTTTTGTTTTTGTTGAGGACCACTGACAATGTGCCATAAACATTCTTATATACCTGGGTACAAACATGTACGTATAATTCAGTAGGATAATTTCCTAGAGGTAAACTGTTAAACTTTAATTATTAAAAGGTATGTATCTGTATGTACAGGCACATGTCAAAATATTCAATTTCCTTTAAAAAGTTGTATATTTTATACACTCACAAACAGTCTATCCCCAAATTCTGATAAAAATTTGACAGAGATAAAAATTTAAACGTGGTCCAAATAATTTTTAAAAATATATTGAGTTGTTCTACTTTTCACATCTCTGATTACTAAGGTTACCAACGGTCTTGGTTTTAGCTCTGAAAGTCTCATGTTCTGGATACCCCTGGGATCCCAGATAAACTGAGATGCCTGGTCAACCTACTAATTATTAATTAGCTGAAGCATCGTTTCATATTTTTACAGCACAGTTTAGTTTCTCCTTTTATGAGCTACCTATTTGGATCCTTTTTTCATTAATTTTGTGTTGCCTGCACTTTTTCTTACTGACTTAAAGATATGCTCTTTACATATCACTTGTATTGCAGATTTTCTCCCATATTATTGTTGCATTTTAACCTTCTCTTTAATGTTCTTTTTCAGTAAATAAAACTTGCAATGTAAAAATTTAAAACTCACCAATTGTCTCTTAATTAGCACCGAGGTGTTTAGAAAGATCTTGTCTACAGCAAGAAAAATTTTACCTTCACTCTCTGCTGTTTTATAAATTTTATATTTAAAAACTCATTTTTATTTGATATGAGATTTTATGCAAATTTCATTTTTATCTTTTATAGAGTATATTGAATTTACACCAAAACTTGTGAAAATTGTTATTGCTACAATATTAAATCTCCCCAATTATGAATTAATGAAATTCTCCATGTATTCAGGTCTTCTATTACATATTTCAGTAAATTTTATTATTTCTATCAGGAAGATCTTGAATTTATTATTTTATAGTTTGTAGCTATTGTGAATGGGATTATTTTCTATTACATCTTCCAACTAATTAATGATTTTTATGTTTACATCTAGGCACTGTGATAAACTCATTAGTTCTACTAGTGCATCAGTTGATTATTTCAGATTATCTTGATAGATGATATTTGCCAACAAAAAACATTATTTTCCTTTTTTCCCCTCCTCTCCCTGCTTATATGTAAATTCTAAATTATTTCTCATCTGACTCAGATTGCCATAAATATGCTAAAAATAACAATGATACTAACACTACTCTTCTGTATCTGACATTAATAGGAATGCTTCTATTCTTTCACTATTAAGTATGATGCTCATTAAAGGCTTCCCTTCCATATTTTCTTCTTTATTTTGAAAAGACTCTTTCTGAAAATGTAACTACAAATTGGCTTTTAGCAAATACTCTGACATCTACTAAGATGTTTATATTTCACATTTAATCTCAATATACTAAACTACTTTAATATATTTTCTAATGTATCATGTTCGCATTTCTGAGATAAACCTAATCTGATTATTATGAAATATTCTCTTATTATAGTATATGTTTTCAATTGCTTTTATTTTTGAAATAGTGTCTTGCTCCGTCATCCAGGATGGAGTGCAGCGGCACGATCATGGCTGACTATACCCACAACTTTCTGGGCTCAAGTGATCATCCCAACTCAGTCCCCCAAGTAGTTAGGACTACAGGTGCATGCCACAACACCTGGCTAAGTTTTTGCATTTTTTTTTGTAGAGATGGGGTTTCGCCATATTGCCCAGGCTGGTACCAAATCCTGAGCTCAAACAATACACCCACCTATGCCTTCTAAAGTGCTGGGATTACAGGTGTGAGCCACCATACCTGGCCACTTATATTTTATTTGTATTAAAATATTTGCTTCTACTTTCATAAGAAAGCTGGTATATGGTTTTCTTTTTTTTGTGTGCTGTTATTATCCGGTTTATCATAATCATACCAGCTTAAGAGAAGAATGTCAAGGACTTGTCATTTTTTCCCATGATCTTTGAATAAGATTTATCTGTTACTTGAAGATGACAGAGGAAGAAAAACTTTTTACTGTATTTTTAGAGGTCCATTTAATTGGCAAGGGGTTACACGTAATCTTTAGCTTATTCAACTAGCACATAAAACTTGAACATAAATATTATAGTAAAATATAATATTTTATATGAAATGATGATACCTGAGAACTAGTAAGACCCTGATCATACATAAGAAAAACTTTTGCTTTTTAAGTGTTAGAATAATGATAGAAATTCTCAAATTGTTAGTGTCCTATATTACACAGAAGACAAATTTTTAAAAATATAGACATGGTTCTATAAGGATACTATATTAGTCCATCCTCACGCTGCTATAAAGAACTACTCAAGATTCAGTACTTTATAAAGGCAAGTGGTTTAATTGACTCACAGTTCCATAAGGCTGGGAAGCCTCAGGAAACTTACAATTACGGCAGATGGGGAAGCAAACACGTCCTTCTTCACATGGTGGCAGGAAGAAGAAGTGCCAAGCAAAGGGAAAATGCTCCTTATAAAGCCATCAGACCTCATGAGAACTCACTCATCACAAGAACAGCATGAGGGTTACTGCCCCCATGACTCAATTACCTCCCACCGGGTCCCTCCCAGGACACAGGAGACTATGGGAACTACAATTCAAGATAAGATTTGGGTGCGGACATAGCTAAACCATACCAGATATGTTGCAAAAAATTCAAACAATGTAAAAAGTTATGGAGTTGATAATGTCTAAGTTATATCGGAAAGCAGCTCTAAGACAAAGTAGTTTTATGCTTCCCAATTACACCAAAACACCAACTCACTTTTGATTTAATCGTTTGGATGTGTTGTTCTACTTCTTCAATGTCCTCAGTGTTTTCTAAACGTTCATAAGCAGCGCTTCTAGTGCCTTTTATCAGATTTAAAGGCAATGCAGACATGCCATAGGCCTATAAGAAACAAAATTGAAATACATTTTAGGAATAATGTTTCAAACATATTATACACAATTTTAGGTTAAAAATGTCTTTTAAAGTCGTAAGAGTCAGCAGTTGTGAAAGATTATAGTTACTGAAAATTGTAGTATATAAGAGTGAACATTATATTGGCTCATAATTCTCCTTATTTCGCATTTACATTTTAACAGAGTCAAACTTGTAACATGATTCCTCAGAGGACAAGTTGCAAATTTACTGTGAATTTACTGTATAATACTTTATTAAAGTAATAACTACAACTTCAGATTAATTGAAGGTTAAGATAGTATAAATTAGTAAAAACAATTTAAAAATGATTTTCTATTAAAAAAAATTTATTCCAATTATACATAGTAAACCTTTGGTAAAACATAAGTATTTTAATATATACATGTTATTTGATTAGCATATAAACTTTAACTTATTAATCAGTATTAAGAATACACATTATTATATATACTACCCAATTTCATATTCCAGTCCCAAATGACAGCTTTTTATTATAACCATTAATAACACTTAATGGCATTTGCCATGTGACTATTATTCAGAATCATTACTGACTGTACTTCCTTAGCAGAAAGACTGACAATTATAACCTCCTGGTTGCAGCAACAAACTCAGAAGTGGATACAACATTATGTACTTAAATGTTTTTCATTTTCCTTCTGAGCACACTTTACCCAGTCCCCCATGTAGTTAGACAGGCCATGACATTGAGCTCAGGACAATAAATGTGGGCAGAAGTGAGAAATGTCACTTTTTAGACATAATCCCAAACACCAAAATATCCTGGATGATCCTGAATGCTTTTTCTCATGCTCTCTGCTACCTAGGTGTCAACTCCAAGAATGATTTAAGATAACTTTAGCATTAATTTTAATTATTTTAATATTCTAATATTCTTCATTAAGTCTCCTTTATGCAACGATTAAATATTTGTTAAATTCTAACAAATCAGCTTTTTTTTAATTAGGGGAAAAGAATAAAAAAACATGAAGGAAAAATATCCCAGAAATCAACTAGTTCTATCATGAAATATCAACTCTACAGCATATTGTATTTAGATACTTACCCAGTTGAAATTATTATCCAATATAGAAATCCTTGTATTTCCAAAGGAGAAACACTTTAAAAAAACCTTACACTTTAAATATTATTAAAACATAAGTTAGTATTCTCATTATTTCCCTTTATCCCAAAAAAGGAAGGGGTGGAGGAAGATTCCGTTACTATTAGATGAAAATGCAATTTGGATACAGTACAGTTTGAGTATCCCTTATCTTAAATGACTGGGACTAGAAGTGTTTTAGATTTCAGAATTTTTTGATCTTTTAGTATATTTGCATTATTGAGCACCCCAATCTGAAAATCCAAAATCTGAAATGCTGCAAGGAGAGATGAAACAAGATGGTAGAATAGACGCCTACACCATTCATCTCCCTCACTGGAAAACTACATTGTAACATCTACACACAGAAAAGTACTGTCACAAGAACCAAAAATCAAGTAAGCAATCACAGTACCTGGTTTTAACCTTATATCACTAAAAAGCGCATTGAGGAGGGCAGGAGAGACAGTCTTGAATCACCAATGCCACCCCTTCCTCATCCCCTAGAAGCAGCCATGAGGCAGCATGGAAGGAGAATATTTTCAGTTTCAGAAGGGAGAGCACAGTGACTCGGGAGACTTTACATTGAACTCAGTGCTGCCCTGTCACAGTGGACAATAAAGTCGTGCTGGGCTCAGCTAGTGCCCATGCAGAGAAGGAATATTTGCACCAGCCCGATCCAGTGGGGAATCACCCATCCCATTGGTTGAAACTGGAGTTTCTTGGCAAGCCTTGCCACTGTGAACAAAGTGCTCTGGTGTCCTAGGTGAACTCGAAAGGCAGTCTAGGAAACAAGGACTGCAATTCCTAGACAACTTCTAGTGGTAGGCTGGGCTTAGAGTGGACTAGGGTGGCATGTGACCTACAGAGACTACAGCTAAAGGAGTGCTTGTACCACCTCTCTCCCAACCCCAGGCAGCGTAGTTTACCTCAACAAAAGCATCTCTTTCCTTTGGCTTGAGGAAAGGAGAGGAAAGAGTAAAGAGAACTTTGTTTTGCATCTTGGATACCACCATAGCCACAACAGGATACTGTGGCAAAGTCATAAGGCCCCCATTCCAAGGCCTAGCTCACAGATGACATTTCTATACACACCTTGGGCCAAAAGGGAATCTGCTGCCTTGAAGGGTAGGCAGAATTGATTACCTGCTGACTGAAGAGCCCCTGGTCCCTGAATAACCAGCAATGTTACCTACAGAGTGTGTTATGGACCTTGGGCTCTGAGACACACTGGCTTCAGGGGTGACCCAGCACATTCCCAGCTATGGTGGATATGGTCTGAGAAAAGTAAGGGAGGTTTTGTCTTTCACCTTAGGTACTAGCTCAGCCACAGTAAAGCAGAGCAAGAAGTGGGCTCTTGGGGTCCCCAGGTCAAGGTCTAGGCTCTTAGAGGACAGCATCCCTAGACATGCCCTGAACCAGAAGGGAGTCCTGCAGGCTGAGTCTCAGGCCTGGCAGCAATCACCACAAGTGATCGAGCCCTTGGGCTTTAAGTGAACTTTATTGGCGGCCTGGTAGAACCCCATGTAACAGTGTTGGTGGTGGCCACAGGGAGAGACTCCTCTGCCTGTGGAAAGGGTAGGGAAGAGCAAGGACTTTGTAACATGGTGATGTGTCAGCTTAACCATAGATCATCAGGTAAACTGCTAAGGTTTTTACTCTAATCTCTGGCTCTCAGACAGCATCTCTGGACACACCCAGGACCTGGAGGAACTCCACACCCTAAAGGGAAAGGCCTTAGGCAAGATCCAGTGCTGTGCTGGCTTCAGGTCTCACTCAGTGCAGTCCCAGTGCTGGTTGCCACAGGAGTGCTTGCATCGCCACACCCTCAAATCCCTGCAGCTCAGCACAGAGAGACTCTGCTTAAGAGAAAATAAGGGAGAAAAAAAACTCAAGAGTTTCTGTGTAGTAATCCAGAGAATTCTTCCAGATCTTATCCTGTGGGTCAAGATGGCCAGGGGGAGACCTATGTTAATTCTAGCTAAATAATTATAAGCTTGCTTGGCTCAGAGTACACCGACGTTTATACACCGAACTAACCTATATTATTGGTGCAGTTAATGAGAAATCAAGCGGCAGCAGGAGGCCTAAGGTAAAGACCATCGAGAGTGCAGTAACACCAGGGAACACCTTGGGGTGGTTGCTGAGCAGGCAGTACTGCTCCAGTCCCACGAATGCCTTCTCAACATGGAGACTGCATGAGGGCCTCATAAAGAGGACTTATGCAAAGATCTCTGAGAAGGGAGGCAGCCTCTTCTCTCAAGATCCAGGAGGGTCTTTGCAGATGGGAGCTGGCAAGGAGGAGAAAAGCCTTGTAGGGCAGAGATCACGGAACACCTCAGGCTCTGCCTAGGTTCTGGGAATATGGAGTGATTTCAATTGCCCCTTGATACATTGCCCCTTGATACATTGGGTGTGGTCTGACCAGGTGGCTCCTCATCTGCTATACTTCTGATGCAGCTGCACCCTGATAACAATCAAGAGTGATAAACTCAGAGTACTAGTTTAGCATGCCTTAGAAAAATCTCAAGTGCTGTTAAATGCTCAGAGCACAAGTTTAGCATCTCTTAGAAGGATCACAGGTGCTCCCCCTCCCCAGCTATCTTACCTACCCCTTTACCCTCCCCTTCCAGGTCCATAAGATCAATGAGATTATGCACATAATAAAGGGTTTGGAGCCCAGAGCTCCGGCCAACACGGTTCCCATGCCTGCGTTGGTCCCCTGGACCCGTGCGGTAAATTCACTCTTATGTCTCTGTCTTTATTTTCTTTTCTCAATCCCTTGTGACCCCTGGGACTAAGGGCACCCACATACAGGGTTGGGGCTGGTACCCAACATTATCCAAGACCACCAAGGTGGTACCTCTATGAGTCTGCAAAAACCACAGTGTTAATGGTCTTGGGGCCCAAGCCCCTTTAAATACTTGGAAAGCCTTCCTAAGAAGGACAAACAGAAGTCCAAAATGTGAAAACTATACTAAATATCTAACCTGTCAATGCCCAAACACTGATGGACATCTATAAACATCAACACCTTCCAGGAAAATGTGACCTCACCAAATAAACTAAAAAAGATACCAAGAACCAATCCAGGAGAAACAGGGATATATAAACTTTCAGACAGATAATTCAAAACAGCTGTCTTGAAGAAACTCAAAAAAACTCAAGAGAACACAGAGAAGGAATTTGGAATTCTATCAAATAAATATTTTTAACAAAGGGATTGAAATAATTAAGAAGAATCAAACAGAAATAGTCTAGAGCTGGAAAATGCAACTGACATGCTGAAGAATGCATCAGTCTCTTAATAGCAAAACTGATCAAGCAGAAAAAAGAATTAGTGAGTCTGAAGACAGACTATTTGACAATACATAGAGGAGACAAAAGAAAAATGTAAAAAACAATGATGCACACCTACAAGATCTAGAAAATAGTCTGATGAGGAAAAATCTAAGAGTTATTGGCCTTAAAAAGTGGAAAGAGAAAGAGATAGGGATATAAAGCTTATTCAAAAGGATAATATCAGAAAACGTCCCAAACCTAGAGAAAGATACCAATATTCAAGTACAAGAAGGCTGTAAAACATCCAGCAAATTTAACCCAAAGAAGACTACCTTAAGACATTTAATTATCAAACTCACAAAGGTCAAGGATAAAGAAAGAATCCTAAAAGCAGAAAGAGAAAAGAAACAAATAATAAACAATGAAGTTCCTATACGTCCAGAGCAGACTTCTCAGTGGAAACCTTACAGGCCAGGAGACAACAACATGACATATTTCAAGTGCTGAAGATAGAAAAATTTTACCCTAGAATAGAATATCCAGTGAAAATATCCTTCAAGTATGAAGGATAAAGATCTTCCCAGAGAAACAAAAGCTAAGAGATTTAATTAACACCACACCTGCCCTAAAAGAAATGGCTAAAGGAAGTTCTTCAATCTGAAACAAAAGGATATTAATGAGCAAGAAGCAGTCATGTGAAGGTACAAAATGCACTGGTAATAGCACACAGAAAAACACAGAATAGTCTAACACTACAATGATGTTGTATAAACTAGTCTTGTCTTAGGTAGGAAACTAAATGATGAGCCAATCAAAAAACTAACAACTTTTCAAGACACAGCACAATGAGACGTAAAGAGAAACAACAAAAAGTTTAAAAGCAGGAGGATAAAGTTAAAGTGTAGACCTTCTATTCATTACCTTTGTGTGTTTGTATGGGTTATAAAATAGCAAACACAAGCTTTATGGTAACCTCTAATTAAAGAACATACAACAAATACTTAAAAACATAAAAGCAATACATTAAAGTATACCACCAGAAAAAATCACTTTCACTAAAAGGAAGACAAGAAAGGAGGAAAGAAAGAGGAGAAAACTATAAAACAACCAGAATATAAATAACAAAATGGCAGAAGTCCTTACTTATCAATAATAACATTAAATATAAGTCAACTGAATTCTCTAATCAAAAGACATAGACTGATTAAATGAATTAAAAAACCACGACTCACTGATCTGTTGCCTACAAGAAATACACGTCATCTATAAAGACCCGCATAGACTGGGATGGAAAAAGATATTCCATGCCAATAGAAACAAATAAAGAGTAGAAGTAATTATGTTTATATGAGGCAAAATAGATTTCAGGACAAAAACTGTAAGAAAAGACAAAGAAGATAATTATATGATGATGAAAGGGTCAATTCAGCAAGAGGATATAACAATTATAAATGCATCCAAAACTGAAGCACCCAGATATATAAAGCAAAAATTATTAAAAAGAGAGAAAGAGAGACCCCAATACATTAACATTGGGGATTTCAACACCCCAGTTTCAGTACTGGACAGATCCCTCAGACAGAAAATCACCAAAGAAACATCTGACTTAACCTGTACTATAGAACAAATGGACCAAATAGATATTTAAAGAATATTTCATCCAATGGCTGTGGAATACACATTCTTTTCCTCAGCACACGGATCATTCTCAAGGATAAACCATATGTTAGGTTATAACACAAGTCTTAACACATTCATAAAAATTGAAATAGTATCAAGCATCTCTTCTGACCACAATGGACTAAAACTACAAATCAATAACAAAAGGAATTTAGAGAACTATACAAACATGGAAATTAAACAATATGCTCCTAAATGACCAGTGGGTCAATGATAATGGTAACGGAAACACAATATACCAAAACCTACGGGATAGAGTGAAAGCAGTACTAAGAAGGAAAATTACAGCTCTAAGTGCCTATATCAAAACAAACAAACAAACAAAAAAACCTCCAAACAAATAATGTAATGATGCATTTTAAAGAAATGGAGAAGCAAGATCAAACAAAACCCAAAATTAGGAGAAGGAAAGAAATAAGGATCAGAGCAGAAATAAATGAATAAATAAAATCAAAGATGAAAATGGAAACATTACAACTGGTACCACAGAAATTCAAAGGATCGTTGGTGGCTTCTAGAACAACTAATTATATTCCAATAAACTGAAAAATACAGAAGAAATGGATAAATTCCTAGACACATACAACCTATCAAACTTGAACCATGAAGAAATCCAAAGCATGAACAGAATAGTAACATGTAACGAGTAACAAGATCAAAGCTGTAATAAAAAGCCTCCTAGTAAAGGGAAGCCCGGGACCTACTGCCAATCCACTGCTGAATTCTATCAAACATTTAATGAATAACTAATACCAATCATACTCAAACTGTTCCAAAATATGAAGGAGGAGGGAATACTTCTAGTTTCACTCTACAAGACCCTGATACCAAAACCAAAGACTCACTTAAAAAGAAAAAAAAAAAAAAAACCTACAGGGAAATATCTCTCATGAATATTCATACAAAAACTCTTACCAAGTACCAGCAAACCAAATTCAACATTAGAAAGATCATTCATCATGACCAAGTGGGATTTATCCCTGGGATGCAAGGAATGGTTCAACAAATACAAATCAATCATTGTAATACATCATATTAACAGAGTGAAGGATAAAAGCCATATGATCCTTTAAATTGATGCTGAAAATGCATGTGATAATGTTCAACATCCCTTCATGATAAATAAAACCCTCAAAAACCTGGGCATAGAAGGAATATACCTCAATGTAATAAAAGCCATGTATGTCAGGCGCACAGCTAGTATCATACTGAACGGTGAAAAACTGAAAGCCTTTCCTCTTAGTTCTGGAGCAAGACAAGGATGCTCACTTTCAACACTGTTATTTAACACAAAAGTCCTAGCTGCAGCAGGCAGACAAGACAAAGAAAGAAAGGGCATATAAACTGGAAAGGAACAAGTCAAATTATCTTTGCAGATTATATGATTTTATATTTGGAAAAACCTAAAGACTCCACCAAAAAACTATTATAACTGACAAACAAATTCAGTAAAGTTGCAGGATACAAAATCAACATACAAAAATCAGTA
>CAUYLG010063470.1:0-23777 GCA_963573385.1 Cacajao melanocephalus
CCATTCAAAAGTGGTTGAAAGATATGAACAGATGCTTCTCAAAAGAAGACATATATGAGGCCAACAAATATATGAAAAAATGCTCATCATCACTGGTCATTAGAGAAATGCAAATCAAAACCACATTGAGATACCATCTCATGCCAGTTAGAATGGCAATCATTAAAAAATCTGGAGACAACAGATACTGGAGAGGATGTGGAGAAATAGGAACAATTTTACACTGTCGGTGGGAGTGTAAATTAGTTCAGCCATTGTGGAAGACAGTGTGGCAATTCCTCAAGGATCTAGAAATAGAAATTCCATTTGACCCAGCAATCCTATTACTGGGTATATATCCAAAGGATTAAAAATTATTCTATTATAAAGATACATACACACATATGTTAATCTCAGCACTGTGTACAATAGCAAAGACCTGGAACCAACCCAAATGCCCATTGATGATAGACTGGACAAAGAAAATGTGGCACATATACAGCATGGAATACTACGCAGCCATAAAAAATGATAAGTTTGTGTCCTTTGTAGGGACTTGGATGAATCTGGAAACCATCATTCTCAGCAAACTGACACAAGAAGAGAAAACCAAACACTGCATGTTCTCACTCATAGGCAGGTATTGAACAATGAGAACATGTGGACACAGGGAAAGGAGCATAATACACTGGGGTGAGTTGTTGGGGGCTGGGGGGGACAGCAGGGAGTGGGGAGGGTGGGGAGGGATAACATGGGGAGAAATGCCAGATATAGATGAAGGGGGAATGGAGGCTGCAAAGCACCTTGCCATATATGCACCTATGCAACAACCCTGCATGATCTGCACATGCATCCCAGAACCTAAAGTATAATAAAAAAAGAAAAGAAGAAAAAAAAGAAAATATTAACTCAGAGTCTTTTAGGCATCAGAAATATAATAGCTGGAATAAAAACACTAGGCATATTCCAGGTTTTAGAACTATGGGGTATGAATCAAGATTAAATATTAATATTACATTGTGTTCGTGTCCAAATTAAATATTGAGATATGTTGTCAGCAGCTACTCTTCACCTATGATTTCTGCTCCTCCTTCAGGTTTCAGGATGAATACAACTTCCTATTATCTGCCTTTGTAATCTTTGTTAAGGTTTGCAATTGCAGCATTATTTGCCTGCCTTATTATTTATTTATTTACTGTTTACCTCCTCTGAACCAGACGTCAGGACTTTGCCAGTCTCACTCAGAACTGCATCCTCATAATGGTGTCTGAATCCTAGGATAGTGCCTGGTGAAAAACAGGAGCTTAATACATGGCTAAATGAATGAATATGCAAATGAATGAATGAATGATGCAGAACTTAAACGTGGATGTAGGGTGATCAGTAAGCCTCTGTCACTAGGTAATTCACTCATACTCAAATACTAGTTTTACAGCCTACAGTATAAGTGGCTCAGCAAAATTATAAGCAATTATATTGATATACCTGCTATCTCTTGAATTGCTGAAACCAGAAATATCAAGTGTGCAAACTCTGAGAATCTTGTGTGCAGCAAGTCAAATCCTAGTGCACATAAGAATTACCTGAGGAGCTTTCAAAATGTCAATTCCTATCTTCCACTCTGCCTGTGCTAAAATGACCAATAGAGAATTAGGGAATGTGGCATCAAACTCAAACTCTGGAAAGACTATGTGAACCTGGGCTTGGTATTTATCATTTGTTTGCTTCTCTGCAAAATGAGAGAAATAGATTAAATAAAGCTTGACTTTCTTTCAACTGTGTATGCGGGTCTGTATGCATTTAAGCACTGTGTTAGGCCTTACACTGAGTATAAAGAAATGTAATTTATAGTTAAAGTCTAACTGACACAAATAAAAATTGTATGTATTTACAGAGTATAATGTGATATTTTGATACATGTATATACTATAAAATGATTAAATCAAACTAATTAACATATCCATCCCCTTACATACTTACAATGTTTTTGTGGTGACAACAATCAAGATAGACTTTTTTGGCAGTTTTCAAGTATACAATTCATTATTATTAACTATAATCCCCATGCTGTATAATTGGTCTCCAGAGAGTATTCATTCTGCCTAATGAGGCTTTGTACCCTTTGACCAACATCTCCCCTTTGGAAGAAAATCATTTAAACAAAACAAAAGCTAAGCTAAATAAGAGCACCAAATGACAGTTTGGAGTTACCACCTTTCTTGGACCCTAAGAGGTACATCTTTCCTTCCATATTTAATGTTTTTGAAATTGAGATGCATCTAATGATTAAAATTTTAAAAAAGCTTACACAGAAGATAAATACATTGTGACATCATCATCTTTCCCTGCATATTAAGTAAATGAACCCATTTCTAGAAAGGACACCTCATATTGCTCCTGTGAATCTTAACTGAACCTAGAGACACCGAACAGTTGCTTTATGCATTTAGAAAACATTTCGTGTTTTCTAAAATGATGACACTGTGATGCAATCCTGAAACAAAAATATATCTGGTAAGCAGAGGACTGTTGGTAACACAGCAGGCAACACAAATAACAGCAGCAGAGTCTGCAAAATTTGTCAGGAAAACTCATGGAAATTCAAAGTGAGGAGCTGACATTTTTGATTTATGTATCTGGAAAGGCTATTACGTATCTTGAAAGGCTAGGTTGCTGAACACCTGCCCATCAAAAACCCCTGTCACTTTTAAAAGAAGCTAAATACGTAATTACATTTAAGGAGAAAGCAAAATGATATGCTCAGTCAAATAGAAAATGCAGAGGAAGCCTCAGTATGCTTTAATATACCTCAAGAGAAATCTGTCAGAGAGCAGATCAGTGGTTGCCTGGGGATGGGGTAGGGAAGAGGGAAGGAGGGATGACAAAGGGGGTACGTAGAAACTTTTGGGGGTGATGGATATGCTCATTATCTTGATTGTGGTGAGAGTTTCGTGGATAAATACAAACATCAACACATCAACTTATTCATTTTAAATATGTGGATTTTGGTGTATTTCAATCATTCTTCAAAAAACTGAAAAGGTGCTTATTTTGTCAATAATGAAAATCCACAGAGGACAAGGTCACAGGGATGGATTATTGAAGGCAGCAAATCATGAGATGACATGCTGAATAATTCAGGAAACTCTTCAGAATCTGAATAACGATATCATCACCACCTTCATCACCAACACTAGCATTTGTTAAGCACTCACTCTTCGTGACATTCTACAAGAAATGTTACTGCATCATCTCATTTAATCATCACAACCACGCTGGATGGTTTATCTCACTATTATCTCCATTTTATATTTATTTTATGAGGAAATGAAGACATGTAAAGGTTAAAACTTGCCCTGGATTGCAGAACTAAAAATGCAAGATTTGAACCAGTTGGAATCCATGCTCTTAAACCACTCCTTTAAGTGGCCCTTAGCACTGGGAGTAAGATACTTAAGTGTTGCTATTCGACAGCATTTCTTATGTTGCTAGTTAAGGGTAGAATAAAGAGCAATGACATTTCTTTAAAAGTTCTGAAACTTGATCAAATCATAGATCTAGCAGCCCAATTCACAACTGCAAAAATATAGAACCAGCCCAAATGCCCATCAAGCAACTAGTGGATAAAAAAAATGTGATATGTGATATGTGTGTGTGTGTGTGTGTGTGTGTATGATATATATGTGTGTGTGATAATATAGCTGAGTATTCCATAGTATATAAATGATATATATATATGATATGCATATATATCTATATATATCATATATAGTATCTGTATATATATATCTGTATATATATATCATCTGTGTGTCTATATAGTATCTATATATATCATATATATCTCTCTCATTTATATACTGTGGAATACTTAGCCATATCTCTCTCTCTGTTTCACACACACACACACACACACACACATCATATTAATATATGATATACATATCATATATATATACATCATTTATTTGTATACCATGGAATAATTCTCAGCCATAAATCACACACACACACACACACACCATGGAATTCTAAGCCGTAAAAAAGTACAAAGATAATGATATTTATAGCAGCCTGGATGGAATTGGAGACCATTATTCTAACTGAAGTAACTCAAAATGGAAAATCAAACATCATATGTTCTCACCTGTAAGTGGAAGCTAAGCTATGAGGATGTAAAGGCATGTATATCATATATATATCATATACATATCATATATATATATATGTATCTCACTTATTTATATACCATGAAATACTTCCCAGCCATATCTCACACACACACACACACACACACACACACACCCATGAAATACTACTCGGCCATAAAAAAGAATAAGATAATTGTATTTACAGCAGCCTGGATGAAATTGGAGACCATTTTTCTAACTGAAGTAACTCAGAAATGGAAAATCAAACATCATATGTTCTCACTCACAAATGGAAGCTAAGCTATGAGGATGCAAAGGCATAATAATAATATAATGGACTTTGGGGATTTGGGGAAAAGGGTGGGAGTAGGGTGAGAGATAAAAGAATACACACTGGGTACAGTGTACACTGCTTGGGCTGTGGGTGCACTAAAATCTAAGAAATCATCACCGAAGAACCAAATACCACCTATTTCCCCAAAAACCAATGGAAATAAAAAAAGTTCTATAACTTGAAAGGCCTAAATGAATATATCAAATATCTGGCATATTCAGGGATACCCATAAGTTAAAAGTCTATCCTAAAAACAGTACTTGGGGACTTTGGATGGGTCTGTAGTTTGATCATTCTGTAGTTACGGCTTTCAATTGTAGTGAGCAAGGGACAAATTTGCCTCAATTTTGGTTTGGTATTTCATTACTTTTTAAGAAAAAGGGTGGTGAATCAAAGAGTCTAGAGGGACTTGGAAACAGTAAACATTTCTAAGCATCATGCTCTGTGAGGCATATATTCTTGGTTGTTAGCTTATTTATATAACATAAAATCTATTATTCTAGCCATTTTTAAGTCTACAACTCAATGACATTATATATATTTGTTGCCTTTTTTTCAAAGGTAGTATTTCCTCCTGAGGAGACACACTTGCATGGTGGTAAAGTTGCATGCATTCCGCAGTCAAAAAGATTGGTGTTTGATTTCTACTTCTGCCTCTTTCTAGTGTATGACCTTGGACAATTAAAAAACCTCGCTATCCTTCAGTTTCCTCATCTGTAAAATGATGTTGATAAAAGCCTACCAGATAGTACTGTCGTAAGCATTAATTGATATAATGTTTGGAAATTGCTCAGTATAATTTCTGGAATGGAGTGGAAGCTTTCAGTATGCTATAGAAAATGTAGCTATTATAAATCCATCAAATGTTTCTGTAAGTCAGTGGTTCTGAACCTCTTGGAGAAATGTGAACCTAAGGGGGTCTTGAATTGAACTTGAGGGGTCCTATAAGTGACCTAAAGGATGCATAAGTTCATGTTTCTTCCCTCTGTAAGTGGTTGGGAAAAAGATACATAACTTTCATCATATTTTCAAAGAAGTATTAGAAGTACAATGGTGAAAACAGAAAACTCATTAGAGAAATGCATATAACCAGATCAATCTTGCTTAATCTGCTATTCAGGGTCTTTGACCATTGACCTAAGTTTTTCCCCTTCCCTCTGTAGGGATTGTGGGTGAGTAGAAGGGCAAAAGGCTTATTCTTTGCCTTAGGGATACCTAATGGTGTTGCATATAAGGGGGTATGAGTCATGCTCCCAGGAGTTGTGGCTTGCAGTCTGCAGAGTTTGACCTATTTTTTCCCCACACCCTTGGCACAGTGCAGCTGCATGGTCCTGGGGACACAGTGCTAACTGGACAGCAGGGTTGCTATGGGAGTCTGCATGGGAAGACAAGGAGCTCATAGAGTTAAGATGGCTTCACAGCCGGTGCCCTCACGTGCCTGTCTGAACCCTAGCCTTTCATAGTACAGCACTCTGCACATACGTCTAACAGGATCACCTGGGGAACTTGCAAATATGTAGACTCTCACTCAGTAGGTCTGGGGTGGGGCTGAGATTCCGTATTTCTAACAAGTTCCCAGGGGATCACATTTGGAATAGTGAGGCTCTAACTTTTTCATGTTAGTTTACTTGTCTGTTTCCCCAATTGTCTCTGGGCATAGTGAAGGCAAGGGACAGGACCTTACTTTATTCTCTTTCTGAGGGACTTAGTAAAGAGGTAAATTCTTAATAAGTTAATGCTTCATGAGTGTAAGGAAGAAAAGAGGAAAAAAAGGAAGAAGGAGAGAGGGATGGAAGGAAGGAGGAAACAAAAGAAGGAAGGGTCGGGCATGGTGGCTCACAACTGTAATCCCGGTATTTTGGGAGGCTGAGACAGGTGGATTGCTTGGGCCCAGGAGTTTGAGGCCAGCCTAGGCAAATGACAAAACCCCGTATCTACAAAAAATACAAAAAATTAGCCAGGTGTGGTAGCACATGCCTGTGGTCTCAGCTACTTGGGAGGCTGAGTTGGGAGAATCACCTGAGCCTGGGGAGGTGGAGGCTGTCATGAGCCATGATCATGCCACTGTACTCCAGCCTGGGCGACAGAGCAAGATACTGAGAAAAAGAATAGGCCCAGCATGGTGGCTCAAACCTGTAATCCCAGCACTTTGGGAGGCCGAGGCAGTCAAATCACCTGAGGTCAGGAGTTCAAGACCAGCGTGGCCAACATGGTGAAACCCCATCTCTACTAAAAGTACAAAAATTAGGTGAGCGTGGTGGCAGGTGCCTGTAATCCCAGCTACTTGGGAGATTGAGGCAGAAGAATTGCTTGAACACGGGAGGTGGAGGTTGCAGTGAGCTGAGATCGCGCCACTGCACTACAGCCTGGGTGACAGAGTAAGACTCTGTCTCAAAAAAAAAAAAAAAAAAAGAAAAAAAGAAAAAAAAGAAAGAAAAAAGAATAAGGAAGGAAGAAGAGAATGAAAAGAATGGAAAAAAGAAGAAAGGTAGTTTTTTGAGCAGAAAGGGGTTGTACATTGGAGGTAAGCCTATAGTTGTCATGAATATATACATTTTCCAGATACATTCTGCCTCTAAGATGAAAGTCTCTTTCCTCTCTGAGACTCGAAGAAGACTCTCCTCCAGATAAAGGGGAGGAAATAGAAGTCACCAAGCTGACCACTAATCAAGAGACTGAAGTTTGTCTCCAAGAGACAATTCTCTAATTCCTACAAAATGAGGACATTTACTGTATAATGAAATTCATTGTGCAGAACATGCCCTGAATATAAAAATCTACAGGACGTAGACAGCTGCTCACATGGCCATTTTTAAACACCTTCTTTTGGAGTAGGTTGTTCTTTGACATGGACGGCAAAGTTTTACTTACACAGTTATTTTAGCACCTTTACTGCAAATGCATAAGAAGTAAAGCCTCAAGGAAAGAAGGAAGGTTCTGAAAATGTTCTTCATAGAGGCAGACACAAATTGGGGTTGAAAAACCCAATTATCTTCTGTCACTTACATCACTGCAGGTGGAAACAGCTTTAACACCAGAAGTGACCACATATTACCTGTCCTGCTCAGAGACACCGCTGGATTTACTTCCTAGTAGATGATTTAACAGACAGAGACTGTGAGTGCCACTGGTTAGAACGCTGTTTCTAGGTGTCACACAATTTCGTCAGGCGATGATGAATCACGCTGCGGCTCTCACATCGACTTTCTCATGACCTCTGAGCAACAGGGGAAAGCCGAAGAACAATTCTGGGCATTTGATTTCCCTAACAAAGCAACAGAAGGCCCAGATTAAACTGGCCTCTTTGAAACTTAAAAGGAACCACCATTTGTTATCTTTTAGTGGGGAGAGCTGACTAAGGGGCAGTGAATAATCACAACACAATTCACTGATTAAATGTGTAGCCATTGTAAATGCAGATCCAAACCCTTAGAAAGAAATAAATGCAGATCCTTCTTGAGTTTCGCTGATTCTGCTTGTAAGTTTTGTATTTACAAAGAAAGTAAAAATTGCCAAGGCAATTGCCAAGGCAATTTTTAAGGAAGTGCTTAAGAGGAAAAAGCAAACCTTTAGCACAAGTTCTAAATGCAGGTAGCTTATTCAACATTATCTTGTTACAACCCATCTTATGCCACATCCCAAAAAGGGCACAGAAACTGGAAAAAAGCAACTCATCCTGACTAAAATGTCAACTGAAATGTCTGAAGGTTGCCATGATGATGATAACGGTGACGATGACAGCAACTGGGTACTCTTAAGTATTCTTCATATATTAAGTTGTCTACTCCTCAACAAAATATAAAACCTACTTATTAACTCCATTTTTACAGATGAGGAATCTGAGATATACAGAGTTTAAATGACTTGTCTAAAATTATGTAGGTGGTTAATAGCACAATTTACTCAACTTTGGGTAATCTGGCTTTGGCACATGTGCTTTTGAGTCCTCCTAGCATTGATATCGATGATATGAATATACTTAACAACGTGCTCCCACGACACTGCAGATACCATGGTATTTACTTCAACTGTCTATCAAGTAGCTCTCCTGGCTCAAATAGTCTGTAAGATTATGAACCTCATGGAATAGTCTCATTCCATGAGCAATGGCTCAGTAGGCAAATGACTTTAGTTGAAGTGGTTCAGTCCATGTCAACCCAATAATAAGTGACTATTAAGTCCTGGGTGTGGCACAAGAGAGAAGAGAGGGTGGTGGGGGGAAAACATTGAAAAACATAGAAAGTTGTCTCTGTCCTTATGTCACATCTTCTAGAAGATGTGCTTGAGCTAAAGATGCTTGGACGTTGAGAGTTTCTGCCAAAGAGGACTGTATTACCACTCTAAAGGGAAGCCAAGAATGATGGAGGTGATTTTCACTGTTCAGCATCCTTTCGCCCTTCCATTGGTAACCACATCCTGAACTTCTTTCAAAGCACCTAATGTCATGTTTCCCCAAGATGCACAGTTTTGCTTTGATGTCAGAGGATAGGAAAGTGCCCTGGGTTCTGCCATTCAGAGTCATCCTCTTGGGAATTCAAATTTTGAGCAGAGTCATACATGGATAAAAAAACTTCAGTATCAACAAAAACTTCATACATTCATCCTTGGTATCTGCCCCCAGCAGATACCAGAATCCACAGATCTTCAAGTCCTTGCTATAAAATGCCGTAATAGTTGCATATAACCTACCCACATCCCCCCGTATACATTAATCATTTCTAGATTACTTTTAATACCTAATACAACGTAAATGCTGTGTAATAGTGGTTATGCTGTATTATCTTTATTTGTATTTTTTTTAATTGGTGTATCATTTTTATTGGCTGTTCTTGAACATTTTCAATCTGAAGTTGGTTGAATCTGTGGATGCTGAATCTACAGATATGAATGGCTGACTGCACTGAGTTTGAGAAACTTGATCCAATTCTGCTACTTGGATAACCAAACCCCAGTACTACCCTGCTTTGTGCCTCTGGATCTTGTTCTTTAAGTGTTGCTTTGATTTTGTGTGATCTCTCATGTCCCTGAACACATTTATTTTTGGCTTAAGTTGTCCAGGTTTTGTTCTTGGTAACCATGTAACCCTAACTGATACACCACAATGACATATTCAGTTATTCTATGTACCAGTTAACATTTAATTACATGTATCTCAAGTCAGTTAATAAAGGCATTGTTGGTAATAATAGGGAACAATTGGGCAGGATTTAAACAAGCCTGCTGATAAAAGTCAATGTGACTACATTACTCCAGAAGGAAAATACATTTAAAATGTTTCCCAAACTCTTTCTACATTTATTTCATTCACTGAACTGAATGATGAACCAAGAATCAGAAGATCTAACTGCTAGATCTAGCTCAGTGACAAAAAGTCTGTGGGACCTTGGGCAAGTCATTTCCCCTGTCTGAGCTTATTTCACATGTGTAAGGTGGAGTAGAGAGGATCTTTGAGTGTCCTTCTCATAAGTCATAAGGTTCTAAATGGAAAAAATGTGCCCTAGAAATTACTGAGGAATCGAGTAGATGCATCTTGAGGCCTCTTTTTTCCTGAAAATAAAGACATTTTCTTCATACAGATTAGTAAACAGAGTTGAGTTCCAAATGGACTTCTTGAAGTAGAACTCCTACAGTGAGCATGTTTCTCATGCCTGTAATAATCTTCTCATTCAAGAGGAGAACGCCAAAGCCCAGGATTATCAAATAGCTCTTCTGTCACCCGACTGGAACCTAGTTATGGACCAATCCCAAGAAGGTGAGCAATTAGTATCATTTAATTTTTAGCTATTTATAAGCGAATTTCAGATCAATTTGGCTCTTCAAAGGAAGTAAAGCAAAATGAATCATAAAGCTTATTGGGTTATTTTCTCGGCAACTATTCAAACTTTATATTTCATCTTCAGATATGTTGCCAAAGAGGAACAAAGAAAAAAAAATCTGTCATTTGAAATAAACAGTTTGAATCCTGAAAAGTATTTATCTTTTCCTGTTTTTTTTTTCTTTCTGGGACAGAATTTTGCTCTTGTTGCCCAGGCTGGAGTGCAGTGGCATGATCTTGGCTCACTGTAACCTCCGCCTCCCGGGTTCAAGGAGGTCTCCTGCCTCAGCCTCCTGAGTACCTGCGATTACAGGTGCCTGCTACCACGCCTGGCTAATTTTTGGCATTTTTAGTAGAGATGGGGTTTTACCATGCTGGCCAGGCTGGTCTTCAACTCCTCACCTCAGGAGATCCACCCACCTCCACCTCCCAAAGTACTGGGATTATAGGTGTGAGTCAGCATGCTCGGCCTATCTTTTTATCATATTTCTTCATCTTATACTTCTCTGACTTCCAAAGGCCACCCAAACCACAAATCTCCTAAAGCAACTCTGGCTCTGTTTCTGTTTATTCTGCAGTTCATTCCTTCTGCAACTTAATGACATCACCTTCTAGCCCTGTAGTCAGTGGCCTTGAGCTGAGCAAAACGGTCTGTTCTTTGAGTGAAAGCCTAAATATCAAAGTACTCTGATCAATTTTACCTGGAGCTAAATTCATCAGACAGGATGAGAGAACATTATTGATTGGAAAATTTACTTCTTTCAAATATCACAGAAACTTAGACACAAAATTATAAAGGTATAAGAAATACTAAGATACTGTTTCCTATACCAATGGAGTTTTTCTTTCAAAACAATTTCATAACACATTTTTGCCCAATCATTGATTTTTCTGATTTCATCAATTAACATTATTAAGATGAAATGAGATAATATATGAAAAGCCATCAACACCACTTTGAGGCTTTGCAATACCCGCCAACTCTTGAGCTCTAACATTGTACCAGGAACTGTTGTGAACTATATGCAAATCATATAATTTACTTCTCACTGTCCTTCAAAACAGATACTATTACTCTTGCTATTTTCCTGATAAGGAAACTAAACCTCTAAGTGGGGGCGTACTGTGCCCAAGGTCACACAGCCAGGGAGCGGCAGAGCTAGAGGTCACAACTAGGCCTCCACTTAAGGTTCAAGCTTTTAACTAGTCTGCCATATTAAGAAATTCAAAGTGAATCTGAAAGAAAAAGAAAGTGGATTGTGGTTTCTAGCAAACGTTGAAATGTTAACTGAATATTATGCCAAAAGGAAAAATAAAACATGTACCCTCTTTGAAATGGCACTGTCAGGAATGACTGAGGCTACTGTTTATGTGTGCATGACACCTGACATCTGGTCCATGAGCCACCAGCATGTCCCATGATTTTGTACTGGACCCGATGATCTGGAGTCTTCCCAGTGGTATGATTTAGTGGGACAGGGGTCAGCAGGTCGTTGTCCTTAATGTTGGCTTCTCATGATTGAGAGGTAAAAGCTAGGGTTCTTGTGACCTAAGCAAAGAGTGGCTTTGACTGGAGACTGCATTTACAAGAAGATCCATCTGTGCAGACTCCACGGGAGGGGGTCGCATATTTATCTCCCAAGAATTTGACACACGCCATTTGTCAGCCACAGTCACACGTGTTTGCTGTTTCCACGCTTGCTCCTTTTAGTCAAAGCAGTAATTCCTGGTTTGGAGAGCGCAACTGTGGGGTGCCAGGTGTTGATATTTTAGAAACAAACAGTGGTAAGGGACAGCTGTGGTGGCAGATTTCAATTTTTTTTTTTCCGCCAAGCTGATGATAGCATACTATGCCGGACGAAATTAAAGAATTTCAGATACTAAGTCTTTGCATCTCCACAATAATGTGTGATTTGTGATGACCTTTCTCTGAGGGACTCCCCCCGGAATTTACCTTCATTCTGAGGCCAGAGCTTTAAAGGACTGTGCTGCAGCACTTATACCTTGTGAATGCCATCAGAGATCCTTCAGATTTTCCTTGCTTTCTGTATTGTTCCAGCCTCTCCGCCACTGTGCCTGTTCTCATCATTACCATTCATCAATATGCCCATTTTCATGTCACTTCAAATTCAATGTGACATTTGCTTTCACTTTCCTTTGTAGGTCAACGTCCTTCTGAGCCTCACAAGTGCTGGTTATGGCATAATGATTACTGCTCTGGGTTATACTCATTTGTGTGTTCTGATTTAATTTAGGGAAAAATAATTCAATGAGATTTCTATGAATTCTTTTGTTTCTCAGGTAAAAGCAGTGCAGTGCTGACAAAAATCACTCCTCCAGATTCTTTAATAGATAGTAAAATCAGACCCTCAAATAAAGTAAAATTTTAGTTTGGTACAGGATTAGTGGGACATTACTTGGATTTTAAAAAACAGTTCAGTTTAGAGGTTCTAGAAAATGCTGTGTTCATGCTGGTACTTAACTACTTATACAATCTTATGAAAGCTACGTACCTCTGCCCATAAAAAAACGCAAATATGTTCAAGGTTTTGTATACACTTTCAGGGTTTTGTGGATCCAGTGAACACTTTACCATGCATATTCTAGGCTTTTGCTAAGAGAACTTTTCTGTGATAAAATATTCATATCCACACTGTGCAATATGGTAGCCATGAGCTACATGTGGCTATTGAGCATTTGAAATATGGCAGATGTAAATGAGGCACTGAATTTTTAATTTATTTTAAATTTAAAGAGCCGCATGTGGCTAGGAGCTACCAGATTGGGTGGTTAGCTCTGGACAAGAGGTTCACAGACATCAGATTAAGAACCCTATACATGTCGGTTTATTTTTTTTTTAAAGCAGTTTTATTAAAAGTCACATATCACACAATTTGACCATTTAAAGTATGTAATTTAATGATTTTTAGTATATTTACAGTTACTCAAACCATCACCACAATAAATCTTAGAACATTTCTCTCACCCAAAAAGAAACCCTACGTTCTACTAACGGTCATTTCCCATTTTCCCTCAGTTTCTCCTAGATCTAGGTAATCATGAATCTGCTTTTTTTTTTCTCCAAGATTTGACAATTCTGAACATTCTAGATAAATGGAATCATGTTTTTATTTTTTTTTGTGAGTGGCTTCTTTATATCATTCTTTGAAATGTTCTTTTGGATGGTGTTCCTCCATGACACAGTATCAGTGAAACTGATCATGATGTATCAGTGATTGTGATGAACAGGACTTCATTCCTTTATGTTGCTGAATAATATTTCATTGTATAAATATGTCACATTTTGTTTATACATTTATGAATTGATAAACATTTGGTTTGCTTCCTCTTTTTGGCTGTGATGAATAATGCTGCTATGACTATTCATGGGTATTTGTATGGATGCATACTTCAAATTCTCTTGGGTATATATCTAGGAGTGGAATTGCTGGATCATGCAGTAACTCATCTGTAACATATTAAGGCATTGCCAAATTGTTTTTCTAAGTGGCTGCACTATTTCATATCCCCACCAGCAATGCATGGCGGCTTCAATTTATCTACATCCTCACTAATACTTGTTATATATACTTATTAATTTAAGCATTCTAGCAGTGAGCAACGTGCTATCTTATTATAGTTTTGGCTTGTATTTCCCTAATGACTAAGGCTGTGAAGCTCTTCATGTGATTATTGACTATTTGTTTATCTTTTTTGGAAAAATATCTGTTCAAATCCTTTGTCAGTTTTTTGATTGAGTAACTGGTCTTCTTATTGCTGAGTTGTAAGCATTCTTTATATATTCTGGATAAGTCCCTTATTAAACAAATATGATATGTAATTACGTTTTATATACAAAAGATTTACAAAACAGTCTTTCATTTTCTGATTGTCTTTTTACTTTCTTAATGGTGTCCTTTAAGGCACAATTTTTTTATTTTAGTAAAGCCTAGTTTATTTTTTTGGTCAATTATACTGTTGATGTCATAGGAAAGAAACCATAGCCTGATCCAAAGTCATGAAGATTTACCACTATTTATTCTTCTAATAGTTTTCTAGACTTAGCTCTTATATTTTGGCCTATGATATATCTTGTTTATGCTATGAGGAAGGAGTCCAATTCTATTCTTTGTAGGTAAACAATAGTTTTAACATCCTATCTTTTTTTAAAAAGTTTAATTGAAAAATTAAGATACATAAATTAAGAAATTAACACTTTAGCATTTCCCTTTCAATGCAGTTACACAATTGCCTTTTTCATCTGTTCAAATATTTTTTCCTTTTATTTTTAGTTGACATGTAATAACTATACATGTTAATGGGATATAGTGATATTTCCATACATGTATACAATGTATAATGATCATATCTGGGTAGTTAGCATATCCATTATCTCAATTATCATTTCTTTGTGTCATGACCATTCAAAGTCCTGTCTTCTACCATTTTAAAAATATACACTAGACTGACGGGGATTTGGCAAGATGGCTGAATAGGAACAGCTGTGGTCTGCAGCTCCCAGCAAGACCAGCACAGAAGGTGGGTGATTTCTGCATTTCCAACTGAGGTACCTGGTTCATCTCATGCAGACTGGTTAGACAGTGGGTGCAGCCTACAGAGGGCAAGCAGAAGCACAGTGGGGCATTGCCACACCCGAGAAGCAAAAGCAGGTGGGGAACTCCCTCTTCTATCCAAGGAAAGCCATGAGGGACTGTGCCATGAAGGACGTTGCTATCCAGCCCAGATACTATGCTTTTTTCATGGTTTTTGCAACCCACAGACCAGGAGATTCCCTTGGGTGCCTATATCACCAGGGCCCTGGGTTTCAAGCACAAAACTGGGCGGCTGTTTGGGCAGACACTGAGCTAGCTACAGTATTTTTTTTTTTCATACCCCAGTGGTGCCTGGAACTCCAGGAAGGCAGAACTGTTCATTCGCCTGGAAAGGGGGCTGAAGCCAGGGAGCCAAGTGGTCTTGCTCAGTGGGTCCCACCCCAACGGAGCCCAGCAAGCTAAGATCCACTGGCTGAAAATTCTCACTGCCAGCACAGCAGTCTGAAGCCAACCAGGGGTGCTGGAGCTGGGTCGGGGGAGGAGAGTCCGTCATTACTGAGGCTTGAGTAGGCGGTTTTCCCTTCACAGTGTAAACAAAGGTTGCCAGAAAGTTTGAACTAGGCAGAACTCACTGTAGCTTAGCAAAGCCACTGTAGCCAGATTGCCTCTCTAGATTCCTCCTCTCTGGGCAGGGCATCTCTAAAAGTAAAGCAGCAGCCCTAGTCAGGGGCATATAGATAAAACTCCCACTCTCCTAGGACAGAGCACCTAGGGGAAGGGTTGGCTGTGGGCACAGCTTCAGCAGATGTAAACATTCCTGCCTACCAGCTCTGAAGAGAGCAGCAGATATCCCAGCACAGTGCTCAAGCCCTGCTAAGGGACAGACTGCCTCCTCAAGTGCATCCCTGACCTGTTGTGCCTCCTGACTAGGAGACACCTCCCAGCAGGGGTTGACAGACACCTCATACAGGAGAGCTACATCTGGCATCTGGTGGGTGTCCCTCTGGGATGAAGTTTACAGAGGAAGGAGTAGGCAGCAATCTTTGCTGTTGTGCAGCTTCCACTAGTGATGCCCAGGCAAACAGAGTCTGGAGCGGACCTCCAGCAAACTCCAGCAGACCTGCAGAAGAGGGGCCTGACTGTTAGAAGAAAAACTAACAAACAGAAAGCAATAACATCAACACCAACAGAAATGACGCCCACGCAAAAACCCCATCCATAGGTCATCAGCATTAAAGATAAAGTGGATAAATCCATGAAGATAAGGAAAATCCAGCACAAAAAGGATGAAAATTCCAAAAACCAGAATGCCTCTTCTCCTCCAAAGGATCACAACTCTTTGCCAGCAACAGAACAAAACTGGTTGGATAATGAGTTTGATGAATTGACAGAATTAGGCTTCAGAAGGTGGGTAATAACTCCTTTGAGCTAAAGTAGGATGTTTTAATCCAATGCAAGGAAGTTAAGAACCTTGATAAAAGGTTAAAGGAACAGCTAAGTAGAATAACCAGTTTAGAGAAGAACATAAATGACCTGATGGAGCTAAAAAGCATAGTGTAAGAACTTTGTGAACCATACAACAGTATCAATAGTGAACTGATCAAGTGGAAGAAAAAATATCAGAGACTGAAGATCAACTTAATGAAATAAAGCATAAAGACAAGATTAGAGAAAAAAGAATGAAAAGGAATGAATAAAGCCTCCAAGAAATATGGGACTATTTGAACAGTCCAAACTTATGATTGATTGGTGTACCTGAAGGTGACAGGGAGAATGGAACCACATTGGAAAACATACTTCAGGATATTATCCAGGAGAACTTCCCCAACCCAGTAAGACAGGCCAACATTCAAATTCAGGAAATACAGAGAACAGCACTAAGATACTCCTTGAGAAGAGCAACCCCAGGACACATAATCATTAGATTCACCAAGGTTGAAATGAAGGAAAAAATGTTAAGGGCAGACAGAAAGTTCAGGTTACCTACAAAGGGAAGCCAATCAGACTCACAGTGGATGTCTCTGCAGAAACCCTACAAGTCAGAAGAGAATGGGGGCCAATATTCAACATTCTTAAAGACTCCCAAACAATAATAGTGGGAGACATTTTTTTTTTTTGAGACAGAATCTCTAAAAAAGCCACATGCCTGGCTAATTTTTTTGTATTTTAGTAGAGATGGGATTTCACTGTGCTGCATAGGCTGGTTATGAACTCCTTTGCCCAGGCTGGTCTCGAACTCCTGAGCTCAGGCAATCTGCCCACCTTGGTCTCCCAAAGTGCCAGGATTACAGGTGTAAGCCACCGTGCCCAGCCCCTAATAGTGGGAGACTTTAACAACCCACTGTCAATATTAGACAGATTAACGAGACAGAAAATTAACAAGGATATTCAGGACTTGAACTGAGCTTTGGACCAAGCAGACCTAACAGACATCTACAGAACTCTCCACCCCAAATCAACAGAATATAAATTCTTCTCAATACCACATTGCACTTATTCTAAAATTGACCACATAATTGGAAGTGAAACACTCCTCAGCAAATGCAAAAGAATGGAAACTGTAACAGTCTCTTAGACCACAGTGCAATCAAATTAGAAGTCAGGATTAAGAAACTCACTCAAAACTGCACAACTACATGGAAACTGAACAACCTGCTCCTGAATGACTACTGGATAAATAATGAAATTAAGACAGAAATACATAAGTTCTTTGAAACCAATGAGAGCAAAGACACAGCATCTTAGCTTCCAAAATCTCTCTGGAACTTAGCTAAAGCAGTGTTTAGAGGGAAATTTATAGCAGCAAATGTTCACATTAGAAAGCGGGAAAGATCTAAAATCGACCCCCTAACATCGGAGTTAAAAGAACTAGAGAAACAAGGGCAAACAAATTCAAAAGCTAGCAGAAGACAAGGAATAACTAAGATCAGAGCAGAATTGAATAAGATAGAAACACAAAAATAACCTTCAAAAAAATCAATGAATCCAGGAGCTGGTTTTTTTTGAAAAGATCAACAAAATAGACCTCTAGCCAGATTAATATAGAAGAAAAGAGAGAAGAATCAAATAGACACAATAAAAAACGATAAAGGAGATATCACCACAGATCCCACAGAAATACAAAATACCATCACAGAATACTATAAACACCTCTATGTGAATAAACTAGAAAATATTGAAGAAATGCATAAATTTCTGGACACATATACATTCCCCAAACCAGAAAGAAGTCAAATCCCTGAATAGACCAGTAACAAGTCCTGAAATTGAGGCAGTAATTAATACCCTATGAACCAAAAAAGCCCAGGACCAGATGCATTCACAGCCAAATTCCACCAGAGTTACAAAGAGGAGCTGGTACCATTCCTTCTGAAACTATTCCAAACAATAGAAAAAGAGGGACTCCTCCCTAACTCATTTTATGAGGCCAGCATCATCCTGATACCAAAACCTGGCAGACACACACACACACACACACACACAATTTCAGGTCAATATCCCTGATTAACATTGATGCAAAAATCCTCAATAAAAATACTGGTAAACTGAATCCAGCAGCACACCAAAAAGCTTATCCACCACAATTAAGGCAGCTTCATCCCTGAGATGCAAGTTTGGTTCAACATATGCAAATCAATAAATGTAATCCATCACATAAACAGAACCAATGACAAAAACCACATGATTATCTCAATAGTTGCAGAAAAGGCCTTCAATAAAATTCAACACCACTTCATGCTAAAAATACTCAATAAACCAGGTCTCAATGGAACATATCCCAAAATAATAAGAGCTATTTATGACAAACCCTTAGCTAATATCATACTGAATGGGCAAAAGCTGGAAGCATTCCCTCTGAAAACCAGCACAAGACAAGGATGCCCTTTCTCACTACTCCTATTCAACACAGTATTGCAAGTTCTGGCTGAGGCAATCAGGCAAGAGAAAGAAATAAGGGCATTCAAATAGCAAGAGAGGAAGTCAAATTGTCTCTGTTTGCAGATGACATGATTTAAAATATACAGTGTATTTAGTATATTTGTTAGTATATTTAGAAAACCCCATCATACCAGCCCCCAAACTCCTTGAGCTGATAAGCAACTTCAGCAAATTCTCAGGATACAAAATCAATGTGCAAAAATCACAAGCCTTCCTATACACCAATAACAGACAAACAGCCAAATCATGAGTGAACTCCCATTCATAATTGCTACAAAGAGAACAAAATACCTTGGAATACAACTTACAAGGGACATCAAGGACCTCTTCAAGAAGAACTACAAACTACTGCTCAAGGAAATAAGAGAGCACACAAATGGAAAACCATTCCATGCTCTGGGATAAGAAGAATCAATACTGTGAAAATGGCAATACTGCCCAAAGTAATATACAGATTCAATGCTATCCCAATCAAGCTACCACTGACTTTTTTCCATAGAATTAGAAACAACTACTTTAAATTTCATATGGAACCAAAAAAGAGCCCATATAGTTAAGACAACCCTAAGCAAAAAGAACAAAGCTGGAGACATCACACTACTGGACTTGAAACTATACTACAAGGCTACAGTAGCCAAAACAGCATGGAACTGGTACCAAAATAGATATATAGACCAATGGAACAGAATGGAGACCTCAGAAATAACACTACACAGCTACAACCATCTGATCTTTGAAAAACCTGACAAAAACAAGCAATGGGGAAAGGATTTCCTAATTAATTAATTAATGTTGGGAAAACTGGCTACCCACATGCAGAAAACTGAAACTGGACCCCTTCCTTACACCTTATACAAAAATTAACTCAAGGTGGATTAAAGACTTAAATGTAAGACCTAAAACCATAAAAATCCTAGAATAAAACCTAGGCAATGCCATTTAGGACATAGGCATGGGCAAAGACTTCATGGCTAAAACACCAAAAGCAACGGCAACAAAAGCCAAAATTGACAAATGGAATCTAATTAAACTAAAGAGCTTCTGCATAGCAAAAGAAACTATCATCAGAGTCAACAGGCAACTTAAAGAATGGGAGAAAATTTTTGCAATCTATCTATCTGACCAAGATCTAATATCCAGAATCTACAAGGAACTTAAACAAATTTACAAGAAAAAACCAAACAACCCATCAAAAAGTGGGTGAAGGATAAGAACAGACACTTCTCAAAAGAACACATTTATGTGGCCAACAAACATATTTAAAAAAGCTCATCATTACTGGTTATTAGAGAAATGCAAATGAAAACCGTAATGAGATACCATCTCATGCCAGTTAGAATGGCCATCATTAAAAAGTCAGGAAGCAACAGATGTTGGAGAGGATGTGGAAAAATATAAACACTTTTACACTTCTGGTGGGAGTGTAAATTAGTTCAACCATTGTGAAAGAGTGTGGTGATTCCTCAAGGATCTAGAACCAGAAATACCATTTGACCCACCAATTCCATTACTAGGTGTATACCCAAAGGATTATAAATCATTCTAGTATAAAAACGCATGTATGCATATGTTTGTTGCAGCACCATTTACAATAGCAAACACTTAGAACAAACCCAAATGCCCATCAATGATAGACTGGATAAAGAAAATGTGTCACATATACAGCACAGAATACTGTGCAGCCATAAAAAAGAATGAATTCATGTTCTTTCAGGGATATGGATGAAGCTGGAACCACCATTCTCAGTAATGTAACACAGGAACAGAAAACCAAACACTGCATATTCTCACTCATAAGTGGGAGTTGAACAATGAGAACACATGGACACAGGGAGGGGAACATCACATGTCGGGTCATGTTGTGGGGTGGAGGACAAGGGGAGGGATACCATTAGGAGAAATTCCTAATGCATGCAGGGCTTAAACCCTGGATGACTGGTTGATGGCTGCAGCAAACCACATGGCATATGTATACCTACGTAACAAACTTGCATGTTCTGCACGTCTCCCAGAACTTAAAGCATAATTAAAAAAAATTTCAAAACAAACAAATGAAAAAGAAAATATACACTAAACTGTTATTAACCATACACACCTAACAGTGTTACTGAATAGTAGAACTTATTCCTTCTGCCTAGCTGTCATTTTATATCCATGAACCAACCTAGCCTCCTCCCTCCGAAGCCCTTCTTAGCCTTTAATAACCACTATTCTACTCTCTACTTCTACAAGCTCAATTTAACTCTTTCTTAAAAAGACCATTCTTTGCTTGTTGAGTGGTCTTGGTGCCTTTGTCAAAAATCAACTAGCCATAAATGTAAAGGTTTACTTCTGAACTCTCAGTTCTATTCTGCTGATCTATGTCTATCGCCAGGCAAGTATCACACTGTCTTGATTACTATAGCTTTGTAGTAAGTTTTGAAGTTGAAAAATTTGAGTTCTATCATTTTGTTTCTTTTTTTCAAGATTGTTTTGACTCTTCTGGGTCTCCTACATTTCTATATGAATATTAGGATGAGTTTGTCAATTTCCTTAAAAAAATACAGCTGGATTTTTGATCAAGATTTTGTTGAATCCAAGATCAGTTTGGGAAATATTGACATTTTAACAATAGTAAGTCCACTGACTAATGTACATGCATCTTCAATGTTGAATATATTTATTGGAAATTCTTTTTCAGCAATTCTGTTCTACAGCTTTCTTTCATTCACTTCAAATTATTTCATATTCATCTGCTAACACATTATTTTAAAACTTTAATATTTTAAGAATCATTATAGTATTTTTCATGACACCTCTACATATTTTTTATTCATTTTTTATTGAGTGTCTACTATGTTCTCTGCATGTTGCTAAGCATTCCTGATTTTAGTAACGAGTCTTCTCTCTTATTTTCCTGGTCAGTCTAGCTAAAGATTTGTCAATTTTTGTTGATCTTTTAAAAGAACCAACTTTTAGTTTCATTGTTTTGGTTTTTTTTGTATTTCCTGTTCTCTAGTTCATTAATTTCTGCTCTAATTTTTATTATTTCCTTCCTTCTGCCTGCTCTAGGTTTAGTTGGCTCTATTTTTCCCCCAGTGTCTTAACATGCAAGGTAAGGCTATTGACTTAAGATCTTTCTTCTCTTTTCATGTAGACATTTTTAGCCATAAATTTTCCTCTAATAGCTGTTTTAGCTGCATCCCTTCAGTTGATAGACTGTGTTTCATTTTCATCCATCTCAAATTATTTTCCAATTTCATTGTAATTTCTTCTTTGACCCACTGGTTTTTAGGCATGTAAGTTCAATAATTTAATTATGGAAGAGAAAATACCAATTTCTCTTGCAAATCAAAACCACAATGAGATACCACCTCATACCAGTTAGAACAGCTATTACTGAAATGTCAAAAAATAACAGATGCTGGCAAGGTGGCTAATATGGTTTAGCTGTGTCCCCACCCAAATTTTATCTTGAATTGTAATTCCCACAATTCTCACATGTTGTGGGAGAAACTTGGTGGGAGGTGATTAAATTATGGGGGCAGGTCTTTCCTGTGCTATTCTTGTGATACCGAATAAGCCTCATGAGATTTGATGGTTTTAAAAGTGGAAGTTTCTCTTCACAAGCTCTCTCTTTGCCTACCGCCACCCACGTAAGATGTAACATGCTCCGTCTTGCCTTCTGCCATGATTGTGAGGCTTCCTCAGCCACATGCAATTGTGAGCTTGCCATTAAATCTTTTTCTTTTGTAAATCGCCCAGTCTCGAGTATGTTATTATCAGCAGGGGAAAATGGACTAATACAGTTTCAGAGAAAAGAGAACACTTATACACTGTTGGGGGGAGTATAAATTAGTTCAACCATTGTGGAAAGCAGTGTCGTGATACCTCAAACAGCTAAAAACAGACACAACACTTGAACCAGCCATCCCATTACTGGGTATATACCCAAAGGAAAAGAAATCCTTCTATTATAAAGACAGATGCACGTGTATGTTCATTGTAGCACTATTCACACAGCAAAGACATGGAATCAAACCTACATGCCTATCAATGACTGATAAAGAAAATCTGGTAAATATGGCCAGATGTAGTAGCTCACACATGTAATCCCAGCACTTTGGGAGGCCAAGGCAGGCAAATTACCTGAGGTCAGGAGTTCGAGATAAGCCTGCCCAACATAGTGAAACTCTGTCTCTACCAAAAATACAAAAATTGGCCAGGCATGGTGACACACACCTGTAATCTTAGCTACTTGGGAGGCTGAGTAGGAGAATCACTTGAACTTGAGAGGTGGAGATGGCAGTGAGGCAAGATTGCACCACTGCACTCCAGCCTGGGTGACTGAGACTCCATCTAAAAAAAAAAAAAAGTGGTAAATATACACCATGGAATACTATGCAGCCATACAAAAGAATGAGATCATGTCTTTTGTAGGAACATGGATGGAGCAAGAGGCCATTATTCTTAGCAAACTAACACAGGAACAGAAAACCAAATACTACATTTTTTCACTTGTAAGTGGGAGCTAAATGGTGAGAACCTATGAACACAAAAAGGGTACAACAGACACTGGGGCCTGCCTGAGAGTAGAGGGTAAGAGGAGGGAGAGGGCTAGAAGAATAAAAGCTATTGGTGGAGAGATCCAAGATGGCCGATTAACAACAGCTCAGGATTTCAGCTCCCAGTGAAAGCACAGAAAGCGAGTGGATGCCGCAATTTCAGATGAATTTCTGTGGAACACAAACTGGGAAATTCCCGGCGGAGGAGCCACACGGGTCGCCAGCGCGACTCTTTTGGCTGGCGCAGCTGTTTTGCCTGTGCCCCGGCGCGGCGCAGCGCTTCTCAGTGCGGAGTATATGTGACTGGGTGCCCCTTGGGTCGGGCTCAGCTGGTCCCGTCCCCACAAGGAGAACAGCAATTGGAAGCGCTGAGGACTGAGAGTTTCACAGTAAGCACAGCTGAACCCGGGAAGGCCTAGCTCTGTGGGGAAAGGGCGTCTGCCGAAGGAAAACTAAGAAACA